>JAGFMF010011464.1:8387157-8410124 GCA_019455555.1 Galemys pyrenaicus | reverse complement strand
AATATGTATTTTATTAGGGTAATATTCTTTTACTACACTGCACATGGATTAGAAATATAGAATCTCACTTCTTCAGGTATATATAGCACCCCGTGCCCACTACAGAGGCACCTATATCCCTCTACTGTAGTCCGTTGTGCCCCAGTCTTCCCTCCTCCCCTCCCCTCTCCCATAGCCTCAGTTTTGCAGTCAGATTTCTAGGGTTTTAGTCGGGTGTTGTCTGACTCTTTGTCTTGTTTCTCTGTATTCCACATAAAAGCAAAAGCATCCAGTATTTGTCTTTCTCCTTCTGGCTTATTTTGTTTAGCATAACCCTCTCCAGTCCCTCTGGATGGCAAGAGTTCATCTCTTTTTGATACCTAAGTAGTATCCCTTGTATACTTAAACCAGCTTCCTAATCCACTCATTTGTCCTTGGGTACTTAGGTTGTTTCTATGATTTAGCTATTGTAAATAGTGCTGCAATGTCCATAGAAATGCATATATCCCTTCAAAACGGTTTTGCATTCTTCAGGTAGATACTGGAGTGGATATGTTGGGATATTTATATATATAAGTTCAACATTTTTAATATTTTGATAAAGCCCCATACTTTTTTCCATAGGGGCTGGACCAATCTATACTTACACTACTACCATATGAGGATTCCTTTTTCTCCACATCCAAGTCAACACTTCATTTTTCTGGACTTTTTGATATGGACCGTTCTCACAGGTGTGAGATGGCATTTGATTTTCAGTGAGATGGTTTTGATTTTCACTTGTCTGATGATAAATGATGACAACCATTTTCCATGTGCCCCTTGGTCATCTGTATGTTTGCTTTTGAGAAATGTCTATTTAGATCTTTTGCCCATTTTTTGATTGGGCTATGTTTTCTGCTAGTTTCTAAGAGATTTTTGTGGATCTTGGATATTAGCTCTTGTCAGATGTATAATGTGTAAATATTTGCCCATTCAATAGGGTGTCTCTGATTTTTCATTGATTTTTTAAATGAGGTAACATTGGCTTACAACATTGTACATGATGTAGCAGTATAAGAGCGTACCCTTAGGGTATGTGATTTTATCATACCACACCCACCACCAAGGTACCAAGACACCGAAATTCTTCCACCATACTTCATTATGAATCCTCCCCAGTTTGGTCTCCCCCATTACCTAATCCTCTGGTAGCCTCGAGTATACTGAGTGTGCCTTCTCAGGGCTTCCATCTCTTGTTGAACTGTAATTCTGGGCCCGGCAGTGTGTACCTGCCACAGGTATTTTTGTTTCCTTCCCCAGCTATGAAGGTTTTCTCCACTGCCCTAAAGGTGTCAGCACTCGCTCCACATCCAACCTTCTTTGAAGCTTGGGTCAGTGGGGAGATGAGAGAAGGTCTGGTTGGGCTGCTCTGCCTTTCTTGTAGCAGCTATTATTTTGCTCCGTATACTTCTTCCCAGACTTCCTTGCTACCAGTTTTCGAATGTTATTTCTTCCAAGTGCCTGGCCATGTCAATTATTAGTAACTACCCAAGTATCAATCAAATCAATACTTCTGGCCTTTTTCTCCAGTTAGTGAACAAACAGATGTACTGTTCAAAGTCCCGCCAGTGCAGAAGACTTTCATACACAGATTTTCCCTCTGAATTCTTCATTCAGGGTTACCCTATGGAACTGTAGTGATGTATTTAGCCACTTTCAATTACACCATTATATTGTGAAGACTCACTTGGAAAGTAGGCTTGAGTGTTTTCTTCTTCAGATAACTGGTCATAGAAATAGCCCAGCAGGTCTCAGAGCTGGACTGAGTGGCAAAGCAATATCGGTTAGTGTTGAAGTAGTTGATACCACATGCTTAATGCAACTTATTCTTACCTTCCAGACCTATCCAAAGTACCTTTATACCACTTTCATTTGATGATAAATTGCTTCTGCTGCCCAACTTATAACTTATTAGATGTGTATTAGACAACCCAGTTCATGAAGTACTCAGACTACACACTTAAATGCTACCCTACTGTTAGGTGTGTAGTCTCTACCAAGCCCCCAGAGAAATCTAGAACAAGAAGCTATTAGAAGCCATTTAGCTATTTCTTCAAAGGAGAATAGCTTGCATGGATGTGCTCGCTCTCTCTCTCTCTCCCTCTCTCTCTCTCTCTTTCTCTCCCTCCCCTTTCTCCCCCCCACCCCCACAGATATCCCAGACTCCTCTTAGAGATGTACACTGTGGTTTTCCCTTTTGGTACTTTCCACAGTCTCCATACAGCATCCTTAGTGGCACCAACACTGAGCATCATTACATGTGCTGAATCAGAGGCCTCAGGTGACAGGACCTGGTACTACAGACTGAACTTGCTGCAGAGTTTTCTCGCTCTAGTCTCCAGTACAGAGTGGTGGCCTATGAATGATTCATTAGGACTGAAGTCTGTACTAAAATATGATATAAGTTGCCTACAAAATTTAAAAAGGTCTACCCTTGCATCCTTTTTCATAATGGATGTTGTATCATATGATAATGAATCGTTCAACTTGAAGGAGATATTTCTATATGCTCCAAGTCACGGTCTCAGAAATTTCACTGATATGAGACTCAATTTCTGTTTGGCTAGTAACCTCTAAGTCGCATATGTATTATTATGGGATCTATAATGCTTTTAATTGATCATACCTCATAAACATAATATCATTAATATATTAGACCAGTTACATTTTTTTACTGGATATCAATTTTATCAAGATCTTTGTCGATTACTGCAGACACAGGAGATTTATGGACCCCAACGTAGGTCTCTGAAGATATACTTCTGTCTCAATCATTTGTGAGCAGGCACATATTGTGCTAATGACGATACTACAACTGAGACCACAGTGTTAGTTTGCTAAAGTCACTACCTTATTAAGTACACAGTCCATATTCATTGTTCAATATCCACCTATTTCTCCACTAATTGATTTTTTGATTAATATATATTATATAACACACACATACATATACATACAAAACTGGTTTCACCATGCCTGCTTCTTTCAAATTTTTCACTATGGAGTGAAGATCTGAAATTCCTCTAGTGATGTAGCTCTGCTTTTGATATCCTTTCATAGGGAGGGTGCAGTTTCGGGCTTTCTCTGAAGTTCTTTCTATAATAATGGGTTAAATCCTATGGTTCGAAGGGTCAGTATTGAAGTTTGCCATGTCTCTCCAGTATAATTCTACATTAGGAGCTGGGCCTATAACCACAGAGTCCATGGACTAACTTGACTCACAGTTAGTTGGACATTAGCTAATAACTATATATCTGGGAATTCATATTGGCATGTTGGGTTCCCAGAAATTCAGAATCAATGTTCAGAAAGACTCCAAAAGTTCTAGTATTTCCACATCCCTCATTTTAGTAAGTTCTACTTCTAGATACACATTAATTCTAATGAATAGCTACAGGCCCTTTTGTGGAATTTTTCTGTAAATATTTGTGATGTGTAGCTATGTCAGTGGGGCCAGATACTTCTGTGTGTAGATCAAAATTTCTCTTCAATCAAAGGACTCTGGGTTTGTGCATTGACTCAAGTCTGGAAAAAAGACTCAGCATTATAAACTAAGTTGTATTTCTAGCAACATACCCTAAAGTTTGTTTGTTTGTGTGTGTGTGTGTGTGTGTAGTTTTCCCTGATGCTCAAACTATATCAGAATATAGACAGAATACAGAAACCACATAGAAAGTTGAACAGGGAAAGTTTAATGTGTGGAATTAATTGCCTTTTACAAGGGATTTGAGTAATGAAGGAGACTCATTTGAGTTAATGGATAATACTGATTTCATGAAGTTTTACTGGCTTTTTTTGATATTTTTGAAAAAAATATTATGCCATTTAAGTTTTAAAAGTCACCACACACAATATTTATGAAAAAAACATATTCAATGTATTGTTCTTTTTATATACCTCAAATACTTGTCTATATATTTTCCAGGAATAAACTGTACTACTTCTGTCCTGCTGGAACCCAGATCTATGAGCTACTATAATTCATAAAACTTGCCCCTTTTTATTTTAAATATTCTAAACATCTTTTTATATCTTAAATGTCTTTTGGCGTTATTGCAGATTTTAAAAGAAAAGCAGGAATAAGAGAAAAAGTGGGAGTGCTCTTTTTCTGCTGTTTTTGTCACACTGCATTTAAATTACTTATAGATCTTAGTTAAAATCATCTAATTGTTCTTTGGAATTTCAACAGGTTGAACTCAATGAGCCCCTAGATACTTCCCCTTAAATTTCTAAGTATCTGTCCTACCATTTGTACACTGCTAGTCTTTCTGTAGTTAGTATGACCCAAGAGATAGTCCAAAAATAAAATTTACATTATTATCATTAGAGATCATTTATCATTGACATGTTGTTTTATTTAAAATATATGAATATATGTACTTGAAACAGCAAATTAAATAGCTGCTCCAAGTATGTCATAAATAGCTGGTTCGAATCAACATTAGGGAGTTGATATGTAATTCTTAGAAATATGAAAGTAGAAAAGAAGTATACTTTGATTTTTGCAGAAATGTTCTCTCAAATCAATTGTGATAAATAATTAACATATTATTGGAAAGATTCTGCGGCTTCAGACTAGGTCACGATTGCATTATTCTTTTTGATTAAAATGGCATAAACAAGCCACAGGCAAACACTCTGTTGGCTTTAGAATCCAGAACAGACTTTTGATCATTTGCCTTCAGGCCTATTCAATCTTTGTTCCACTAGGCTGAATTTTCTGTGTGCTTGTGATGAAAATGAAATAACATAAAACACTACTTGTTCTAGTATATTTCCACCCATGGTTCACAGTAATCATTTTTTTTCTCCTCTCCTCAAAACTCAGTTTACATTACATGTTTTCTTGTGGAAAATGTACTACTTCTCTGATAAACTGCAGCCCTTTCCTTTACTATGTTTAGAAAACAATCCAATCATAAGGAGTCTTGTTTTGAGGGTTACACAGCTTACAAAAGATATGTTCCCAAACTCAGAATTCATCCTCATCTGCAGACTTTGATATTGTGTAGTGATTTGTGCTACGAGTTAGCCAGAAGTACGTTGTCTTTCCCTGCCTAGAAGTGCGTGTGTATTTCTATCAAATACAACGCATCACCTGTGAAGAAAGACAGCCGCTTGTAGAAGTTGTTACTAAGGCGGGATTTCTCATGAATAGTCTAGATATGTTTCTCTATTCATATGTTTTCATATGAAACAGTCTTCATGTTTCTCTATTGAACTTGCTTCTCTATTTTTCTGACTTTTTTTTCCGCTGAAATCTGAGCTTTGTTTCTTATTATGTTGCAGATCAGATCTTGCTAAAATCTCAGAATCATGTAATAATGTAAATGAAGTGTGAGGAAGAGTATCGTCTGGGAGGGAGGATTAAACTTGACTTTATATTTCAGCAGATAAAAACTAAATTGCTTCCACTTCATAGTAAAGGGTTACCTATGGGAAGCCATAAAATACTGGAAATTATCTTTTTTGAAAAAGCCAGCCAGACTATTTTATCACATTCCAGTTTTACTGGTCCTGGAGGTGGAAAGCTTGGATCTTTGAGTGGTGGTTGGTGGAATGTTCATATGCCCCATTCCTAGCCTCCATTCTGTATATAGGAATAGTTGATAACACAGAAAATGAAAAGGTAGAGCCAAATCATATCATCTTCAAAAGAAGGCAGAGGAGCATTGGAAGAAGAACTAAAAGAAACTTTTCATTAGGTAGATTTAATTATTTCTACTTCACATGGAGGGACTGGATTAAATGCCCTCAAGAAGTAGCTGGGGTCAAACAGCACATATCCAAAGGCAAGAACCAATGCAGCTGGATGGCCACTGGGCCACTTGCATTAGCACGGGCTGGCCAAGTGACCTGGGTGTCACCTCATTGGCCACTAGTAAGGCCACGATTTTGCTCCAGCAGGCGCAAAACCTGTTGTTTACTTACCAATGTTGGCAGCAGCTGCTGCTTTTTGTGCTGTTTCAAAGCAATTAAAGAGTGTGCTGTTTATTAGGTTGCCAGGTGCTGGCTTCCCTGGGTGCTGTGACAGGTGGGGCAAAATCTCATGAAAACATCTGCCAGCCTCCAAGACAGACCCGTGCTAACTGGCTATTATGTACATAGCATTTAATCTTGTGTGGCTTTAGCTGACAGGGCAGGAAGCATAGTTACAACTCTTCCACTCAGGGCTGAGGAGATGTGATATGGAAGCACTTTCTCGCTTGCCACTGTAGACGAGCACTTTTTGGATAGTATGACCAATTTAGGACTTTACATTTATCACCCATGCTCAGAGATCATAGAGCGCTCATTCAATAAAAGTATCATTAAAGAAAGTTGTATTATTCAGTATCATCACCAAAAATTATTTATGAAATTTATGTACTGTCAATTGTCCCAGTGCTAGAAAGCTCCTAGTCAGGAGCTGTCTAGTCTTCCCCTTTGGCTACAGTTTTCCTCTTAGTACCTTAAGTCTAGAATCATTACAACTTTTGGGTTTATTTCTTGAAATGTGCATGTGACTTGGGAGTCTTAGTTTCCCTTTTTACAAACAGTGGAAAGTTCTCATAGAAGAAACAGAAATGTAAAGGTTTTCCCAAGGTTAGATTGTTGCATCAGCAACACCATAGTGATAAGCAGTCATGGAGCAGGCTGGAGGATGCAGGATGCTTGATGCAGGATGCTGCTCAATGCAGGATGTTGGTCCATACAGGACGTCCCTCAAGAGCAATATCCTGGCCTTTGTATTGACAGGGAAGGGTGGGTCAAAGTGAACACTAGATTTGGGACTTTAGGGAGGGTGGATTCAATGATGCATCTGACTCCCACCCATGGCTCCAATCTGATTAACAAGGCATTCCACTGATCAGCCCGTGGGGTGCAAAATACATCAGTCAACACCCCCTCGCCCCCCGCCTCATTCTGGTCATACCTTATGACATACACCTAGTGCCCCAGGCGACCAAGCATCCTGATCTAGTCTAACTCAAAACGAGCCTTGTACGCTACACCCACATTAGATAACTATTCTCTCTTTGGTAAAATAATTCCAGAGGACTATATAGATGTCCTTTTAAAACTTGCTTGCAAACTTTAGCCATTTATACAGAAAAAGTTCTCCCAGAAATTTAGAACTGAGGGAATTCAATAAAGAAGTTTAATGGTAATATCTAGGGCTATATCCACTTTCGTTCTTTATTTTTTTCATTGAAAATATGACTGATATTCTGCCTCCAGACAAGGTAGCCACGGATAGCATTTGAAGTGTACTTTCCACTACTCCTCACACACCCCTTCTTCCACTATTTTCCTCTATTAAAGCTGCCTTCAAGAAAGGTGTTTAAAATGTGTTCATATTCAAGCATCAGCACCTGATAAAGCATCTTGTTATCTGCCCCTAATTCTGAAATGTTAAAGATTAGCAAAGAGAGAGAAGATTGGGAAGCAAAGGAACTTCTGGTTTGAATGCACAGGCTCAGGACTGGCCCTTTTCTGTCAGTGTCTAATGCAGCCCACATGTCTTAGCAGAGCCTAGATGTTGGATGGGGCAGTAATTTGAATCTCAGCTTTACTAATTTCCAGCTAAGTGAAGTATTTTAAGCCTCTATCCTCTCATCTGTGAACATGATGATAGTTAACAGAAGGTTACTGAGGAAATTTCAATTAAATGACAGTTTTTGAGGGCCTCCCTGGTGGCTCAGGGGGTTAAGTTGCAACACTGTGAAGCTATCTGCAGCCACCGCAGCACCAGTTTGATTCCCAGTCAGGGAGGGGACCAACATGGTGCAGCAGACCTCTCCTGCCTCGCCTACTGCTCCTCTCAGCAGTGTACTTCAGTCAATCCACCTTTTCTGCTCCCCACTCTGTCTCTGGTGAATCCTCTCATACCCCCCCTCTTGCCTGTACCCCTATTCTTGTATGTGTAAATAAATAAATCTTTAAAAAAATAAATGACAGTATTTGAAAACACCTAGGATGGTACTGGACACAGTGAAGCACTGCAGAAACTGTGATTTTCTTCCTTTGCTTAAATTCAAATCTAGTTGAAGCTTCTTGAGTAAAGTTCATTTTAAGAGCACCCTTGTTCATAGTCACTGAGGTGGAAAGTAGCCCTATCTTGGCATTTACAATTGTAGGCCAATGAGCATATGATTTATTACTTTCTGTGGAAACAGCTTTTGGGTAGAATGTGACTCTTCGAAGTCCTCCCCATCTCTCAAGAAAATAGCTCATACCATCTGACTTAATGCTCATGAAATTCAAAGTTAGTTTTATTAAGTATATGAAGCTTCATGTGACCTTCAACTTCACATTTCATCTGGCACAAACCTTTATTAATGTCTACCATTGTGATTAAGATAGCATTTAAAAGCCGTCATAGAATAATCTAGAGGTTATTATACCTAAGGAAAAAAAAATATGCTACCACTTTCAAGTCACTGCTAAGATTTTATGTCAGCTCCATGTTGAGAAGCTGATTATTTTATTTTTTTAAAGATTTTATTTATTTATGCATACAAGAACTGGGGTACAGGCCAGGCGAGCGGGAGGTAAGAGGATTCACCAGAGACAGAGCAGGGAACAGAACAGGCAGATCAACTGAAACACACTGCTGAGGGGAGCAGTGGGCACAGCAGGAGAGGTCTGCTGCGCCAGGTGTGTCCCCTCCCTGGCTGGCAGCAGGGATCGAACTCATGCTGTAGTGGCTGCGGTCTGCTTCACAGTGTGTTGTTTAGACCACTGTGCCACCAGGGAGGGCCCGAGAAACTGATTATTTTAAAATCAGGAAAAGCATCATGTGGAAAATAAACATTTTAAATAAAGTAGAAGTGACCTTTTGCTATTTTTGAACACAGGAAGAGAAGGATAAAAGTATGTGGGGTGGAAGCAAATAGAATACACACAGCAAAAGAGACTTCTTTGCTGGGTCAGTCTGAAGACACAACCTATCAGGGATATGGGCACTGTAAGATGTTAACGTTATCAAGTAGAGATGGAACAGTCGGTCTTAGGAGAAAAATAGAATGGCATTTTTATAGGAAGCAACATAAACGAGTGAAAATCATATTCTAAGTTGGGAGTCAGGAGGTGAAAAAAATAACGAACTACATGGTAAACAGAATGTATAGCAAATATTGAATACATGTCAAAGGAAACAATGTGTAAGAAAAAGATTTATATTACCCCTAAGATTGCATTTACCTTCCTAGAAACAAATGGGAAATTGTCCTTTCTTTTCATTAGAAAGCCTCAGTACCATAAGTTTTGTGTATGTTTGCTTTTGAGATTCATATTACAATTTTAAGTTGCTTCATAGTTATCCTTGTTTCACTGGAAGAAAATGGTGACTAAGAAATACTGAATATGAACTGGATACTCCCGTACACTCGATGTGAATAGGCTATTGGAAGCAGTAATGCTAAGATTAAATGGGCAAACTTGAGCTAAACGTTCTGAATGGCTTTGATTTCTTATAATTCCAGCTGTATGCCCGGGCCAGTTCCTTTCCCCGCTTATTAGTTTTGTTCTTAGTAAAGTCAGATGAAATTTTATACCTCTTTAGATTATTGAAAAGATTAAATAGTTAATGCAAGTAAAGAGTTTAAAATAGAGTCTAACTCTGTAAATAACATAATTGCTAACTGTTGTGATTAGCTATTAAGACTAGATTTTAATTCATTTATTTTTTAAGAGGTGATCTTCAAAATGTATGGCATACACAGCTCTTTTTTTTTCTTGCTTCATGACCTCCAAAAAGAAAGTTTTTTCTCTTCCTTAGGTAAAAATCCAAAAACCTCATATCACAAATGTGCAGTCTCTAACTGGTTTCTCCTAAGGTGGTAATCAATGATGATGAAATCTGAATTTATATTAGGATGGTAGTGCCTTAATATTTTTGAACTTTCCATGTCAGATAGTCAATAAAAAAATGAAACAGGTGCTGAGAAAAGCAATTATAGTAATTAAAAGAATGATTTAATGCTTAACCTATAGGCATGAGTGAAAAAGAACAACCGATTAAAATAGATGTTATCTATTCATAAAGAAATTGCCATTCAAGTGAGCTTAAATTGTTTTGATTTACAGAAGAAATAAATGATTTAAATGATGCCATAATGATTTTGTTAGGACTGTCGAAGAATGGTGTTGTAATAGGACTGGGTTCTGATACACTGTTATTTTTTATTTGTAATCAATAGGAAAAACCAGACCCAGAGATCTGAGTATGTTTCTGCTTTGCAGAATGACACGAGTATTTATCTGTTGATACACAGGTAGACAGTTCATTTTCAATTTAAATGAAAATATTCTTCTTTTTCTAACAAATATATTCTGTGGACTACATTTGAAAAACAGTCTTTTGCATGCCTCACAAAGATTAAATGTTCCTGGAAGGTGAAACTAGAACTATTTAATGTCTCTAGAAAAACAAACACCAAACTAAGTTGCAATTCCCAATGAATATCTCCTAAAGATTATTGCTTCTTTTTTAATATCATAACTATGTCCTAGCAAGAGGTAGACCCTTCATAAATATGCACTTTCTTTCCTTTTGAGCCCTGCACACTTGGTTTACTTTGAATCTATAACCACTAAATATAAATATTCTAATTTTTATCATAAAACTTTGAAATGTCACAAATAATTTTTCCTTCAAATGTATATAGCTTTTTGTCTTATAGTTTATTTTAATTTTCATAATACTGGATTCATATTTGAAGGCTATAATCTCTATCTCTAAAATGTGAATATTAAACCAATGTGAAATTTTAAATATTATGCTAAGTCACTAAATCACTCCAGATCTCTTGCTTTCTTAGGCAAATTCACAATGTGAAATCAATGCCAAAACTTTACAGTTTGGGACCACAAGCTAGTATTTGGGAAGTTCTCTTCTCTTTAAGATTTATTAACCAACTACCAAGGAAACATTTTTCTTAGGTGGTAGTTTCCCTCCTTTGGAAGTCTGTTTGAATGAGGTATTCATTATAGCATATTTATGATTAATCTGTGAAAATATGCATAAAAAAAACCACTAAGCCTTTGATAATGGCACTACAATGCTATTCCCAATGCTATTCTTTCCCAAAAAGTTCAGGTCCCTGGGTTCCATTTTCAAAAGTGAAGGAGAAATAAAGACTTTCTTGAACAAACAAAACTGAGGGAATTTATTGCCAGTGGAAATGCTTTTCAATAAATGTTAAAGAAATTCTTCAGAAAGAAGGAAGGTAATTTAGGTCAGTTATTTAGAGCTATATGATGGAAGGAGATATATGAGAATAACAGTAAATGCCAAAAAAAGTCTTAATTGATCTAACATAACAATTTGTTTAAAAAACAATAACGGCAATATATAACTTACACACAAGTGATATTAATGACAGTAATACTATAAGGGATAGGAGAGGATATTAGGAATATTGTTACTGGAAGTTGCTTACACTACCTGTGAAGGAGTATAGTGTTACTTGAAAGAGGATTTGAATTAGTTGTAAGTGTATTTGCAAAGTCAAGAACAATCATTAATAGAAAGAAAAAAAATAGCATGATTAGTCAAATGCACGTGGAGGTCAAATGTAGGAACTCTAATCCACATAGAGAAGGCTGAAAAGGCAAAAATAGTTCAGAATGAAACTGGAAACATGAAAAACTGGAAATAAGCAAAAACATTAACATTCTTATATTATTCTACTTGCGACAGCAATGCATGATGTATTCCAAATCTCCAGTTTTGTATCTAGGAATGCATTGGAACCAGAAAAAAACATTATTTCCAAAAGCTGAAGGAATAGTGATGTTTGGGTATAAATTTCAGTCCAGGTAAACAAAGGAAGAGAAACAGCTCTTAACTGATTGTTCTAGCAAACTGTCACCAAGTACATGGCCAACTTAAGTTAACAATAACAAACATAAATAGATGCTTCTTGTAAGAAGGAAAAAAAAGCAACTATCATGGACCAAAAAATGGTTATTGACACTCATTGCCTCGCTCAAAATAACTAAGTGCTCTAGGCAAGTGATTATTGTGAATGAAAATGTATTTTACTCACAATCAAATGAAATGAGGTGGGCTCAAAGCCAGAGAATATTCTTGATTGGACTCTTATTTTATTGTCCTAAATTTAACTAGCTGTATTTTCTAAGTATCATTCGAAAATGGAAGCTTTGACATTTATCATAAAATCTCATTTATGAGCTATCATAAAGCTCTATAATTATGTACATAGAAAACAGTCATTTCTGCATACAATATACATAGCATACAGTGAAGTCCTAAATTATATTTTTGTTAACAGGTTGCCCTGAAGAAATCTAGACATAAGTTTCTGGAACCTTGATGAAATGTGGGGGGCGGGGAGGGACGACAAACAAACTCATTTACAAGCTGCCAATGGTCTTAATTCTCTGTAGAAAGAACTGTCAATTCACCTTGGAATGTAGTGATTAGATTGAGAGTGCATTTTTGACAAGACTATCACTGAAATGATGTGAATTTATCAGTGCTTCCTCACATCGCAAGGCATTAGTTTGATATATTTTAGCAATAGTGATATTAATGTTGGTCACTAGATCAACATTGTATCAACTTTACACTTGCCAGTTTGCCCCTCTATAAATATCCTTTCTTCTCAAAAATTTCCTCTTTGGTGGATCTTGCCTGCAATAAGTCTCACTGTGACATTTCTTGGTGATTTTTCTCGTATTGTTTCAACATTTATTAACTGAATTTCTGGAAGGAAGTGTTCTCCAAAAACTACAATTTGATCATTGATTTAAATTTGTTAGTGTGGACTCATGACATTTATTTTATTTATCTATATATTTAAAAAAAACCACAATGCTATATGTGAGCCCAATCTGACACAAGATTCATTTGTACTTATGGGTAATTTAATTCTACTATAGTGAAAAGCCTGTCTCTTATTGTCTATAGTATATTTACTTGTTCACTCATCTCTAGCATATACATCAAGGATATTTCAGGTCTAACCCAGATCCCTGTGAGAAACACATGCAATAACTAAAGCACAATCTGTTGTACACAGATCTTTCTTTTCTTTCTACCACTGTTGCTATTCCCATTCTACATTTGTTCCATTATACATATGTTTTTTTGTAGTTGGCTCACAGTCCTTTGTTATCCTCTTCTGCATTTCTCAATCTTTGTTCTCTTTGCTTTTTGGTTTTCAAAGATGCTGCTGCTGTCTCCTCAAACGGAGAGAGTCTCCTTAGCCATGTCTGCTCTATTGTCTTTCTCCTCCTATAGGTTGTCTGCTTTATCCATTCGAATCCTTGGAGTATTTTTCATTGTTTAAAATTCTTGGTCTGATCATTCCAACCGCCCTGCCATATCTATTCTGATGCTTGCTCTCTTTCTTTAAATTCTGGTTTTTTCCACTTGATGACTTTGTCTTCTGTAATTTTTTCTTGGTATCTGGACACGACGCGTCAGTAGAAGGAACTGCTGGAAACAGGTCTTCAGTGATGGGGTGGTGAAGGGGGAGGGTTTGAGTCAATGACCCTACAATTTGGTCCATAGTGAGAAGATGGGCATCACACATGATACCAATTTGTTCCCCCAAGGTGGGATCTCGCGGAAAGACGGGGCTGGGGCTGGCATGGGCTTTCCTCAGGTCACGTGGGCTCTGATTAAACTCCATCAGGTTAGGCTGTGGCTAACGAGCTTCATCTGTTGGCACGCCAGCCGTCACGAGGAGCAGGAGGTGCTGGTTTGTGTCAAGATGGTTCCTTTTCCTCTTCCTCTGCTGATGCCAAAGCGTTTTTTCCCTTTTGTTTTCTGCGGGCGTCTGCGGGCGCTGCCAGAGGAGAATCTCATGGGTTGTCAACCCCGCGGCGCCCCGTGACTGGCTTATCTGGATTTTGTACCCTAAGACTTGCCCATATGGAGCCTCAGCCGTTCTGGAGTGGCCGCTCTAGTTTTTCTGTCCCGGCTCTGGCCCTGGCCTAGATTTCTGCTGGCATCTCTGCTCTGGTGAGTTATGATTCTTGTATTCCCACCTCAACTTCTCATCATGGGGGCGGTAGGTTGCTCTGGGAGCCACTGACTTGGGGAGCCCCGAGGTTTTATTTTTCCTGTGCTTCAGCTTTTGCTTGTTACTCGGAAGGAGCCAGGACTTGCAGGGGCTTCACAGGAGGAAATGGAAACATCCTGACTTCCACAGAATCCCGCACAGTGGAGGTGTTTGTGAGGTGCGGTGCTATTGACGCTGTTTATGGAGTCAGTGGGTTTGGAGAGCGGGGTTCTAGGTTTCTGTCTGGGAAGTTTCACCAGAGCTCCCCTTTCGGCAGCACATGGCAAGTTTCTCAGGTGAGTTTCTCCACGAGGCAGAGATGTTAGTTATATGTAAAAGAGCAGGTTTATTAGGGAAAGGGGCAGAAAAGTAAAGGACACTTGCATAGACACAAGCCAGCGGGAAGAGCTTCCCGGAAAGGGACAGGTTTGCTGAGAGAGGCCTGCATAGTTGCAGGCGAGGGGCCTGGAGGAGAGACGTTAATTTCAAGAAATATTCCTCTTCTAAGCTTGTGCGCTTTTGGAAATACTGCATTAATTAATAGGAACGTATGATCACTGTTGACCCTCCCCAGCCTCGTGTAAGTATATGCATGCTGGGTCTGATGCCATGATGCTTATTGTTTGGGGTCAGAAATGGGAAAATGGGTTATCAGAGATCTCAATTTTTGTTTCACAAAGGAGACCACAGAAAGGGAAAAGTGATAAAAATCAACCAGGAAACAAAAATTAAGGGACTGTTTTTACCAAGGACATTTTGGCTTAAATTGTATCATATTCAGATTCTAGTGGACACCACTGCAGCAGAGTTGAGAGGAGGTCCCCAGTCTAACTTTATGTAGAATGTAGTGTGAGGACAGGGAGAGTGAAAACAAAGCAGCAGACACTGGGAGGTAAGCAGAACTGACCATCAGCATGGGTGCTCGACCTTCCCAGGGAGGGAGCCCTACCTCCTAGAGTTTGCCGGAGACAGCACTCAACTTGAGGTGTCTACGCTGTGCTCACACGTGGGTGTCCTGGGCCTCCAGGAAACAAGTGTGGGTTTGTCAGTGAGGTCCCTATAGTCCTCTCAACCCCACAGACTGATGAGGCCTGTGAAAGCAGGGCTACACCATGTGTGACGTATAACTCTACTACAGGGACATTGTCTTCTCATCAAGAAACTTGATTGGGTGGGTGTGGGTGGGTGTGTATGTATTTTAAAAGCCAGACTTGGAATTGAGTGAAGGACACTTTGAATGTTTCCAACTTCCATAAAAAATAAAATAAAAAATTCCTATTTCCCCATTGATGGACCTCATCATTTTCCATGGTAGATCTGTTTCTGTCCCTTTGGTCCTTTTAAGCAAAGCTTTTTGTTCTTGCCAAAACAGTGGCATCTTTCTCTCAAGGATACTGTAGTTAAATTATGTAGGTCATGTGACCACACAATACCGAAAGGCCAGGGCAAAATATGGTAAAATGTCTTCTCTGTAGAATGAGTCAGAAAGTAAAGCTTGCATTAGTCATGTCTTGTGTAATTACAGGAAGCAGAGAAATGACTGGCAACATAAATATCAGAGGCATGAGTGTTTTGTTTTTACTTTTTCAATCTGAGCTCATCCCAGTAGAGAGCTATAACAAAAGCCCCAGATACAAATATTCATATGTCAGGAAGAAAAGCCCCTTCCCTGCTGCTTTCCTAATAATGCATGTCAGCAGCCAGTGAATGCTGTTTAGCTCCAGTCCTTTCTCAAATGACTGCTTTCACAAGCTGATGCTCTAGGTTGACAAGAAGCAGCTGTTGATCTTTTCTTGCCCTACCCCATCCCCTCCCCTCCCCTCCCCAATATCCAGAGGAAAGGAAGGGCATGTTCCTCATCTGGCTGGAGAAGCTGAAGACTCTTGAATCGAAACTGGGGAGGCGGGAGGGTGGTGAGGGAGATCAGTTATTCTGTTTTTAAAATCTGGTTCATCGTAAGAGCACATTTTACATTTGTTGTACAGGTTCTCATGCGTACCTATTCCTCTAGGAATATCATTTCAAAAGGAGAGAATTAACCAGAATAGTGATAACTGTTTCTAGTCTAATCTCCTTTCTGTTTTAAAGTAACAGTGATGATTGAAAATTAACATAGTGAGGCATTAGCAGAGTCGAAAATCTCCACTATCTGTGACATTTAACATTTTAAGTATTGATACCAATTTTCAGAAGTAATGGAGAGATGGCATTTAAAAAAAGAATCAACAATGATAGCAATGGCAAAAATTTCTTCAGTGCTAGCACAGGGGTGTAGTAAGCCTACCATTTCAGTGCTCAATATTTTCAACCTAAGTTTTCATCCTTCTGTGTCCACCACATACAATCACGTGCCTCTGTGTTACTCTCCATCTGTAGTCTCTGGCCACTATAGACTACAAAGTCCTCCTCTAAATAATTATTTTTTGGATCTCATATCTTATGCCTATTATTTGCCTTTATCTTTTCACCTGTTTGTTAAAATCTTTTTCAGATCCCAAGATATTTTATACAATGTCGAAATATTTTCATGTTAGTAAGATTACTTTCCCTCTTTTTACTGGTTATATTTTGTATATACTTCTAGTTTATTATTTATCATCCTGCTCTTTAGAGTTTCTTATAGAAAAGTCAACCTTCGTCAGTATTAGAACATGTAATCTATCAGTCTATTTCTAAACTGCTATTGTGTCAAGAAGCAACTTTATAGTTATTTCAAAGGGAAATAAGTAGAATTGATGCATGAAATATCTAGAAAATTGTATAGAATTGATAAAGATCCAGAAAATTTCACAAAAAAACATATGCCTTGTTCTTGTTACTCTTCAGAATGTACTTGCAATGGCTGGAACAGAGTAGTAACTGCCATGAGAGAAAAGAATCCATGATCTTAGTTATCATGGGATGCCCATAGTTACATTGTTCTACTTATATTTAGTGAGGATGTAATAAAATTTTCTCTTATTTGAGGCCCTGCTTTGAGTTTTCTCTTTTTTGGGTTGCAACATAAGACCAACACACAGACCTTTGTCTAACTATTTCTCTTACAGTAGATTGTGAAACCTGGGAGGTAGATTTTATGTCTTATTTTGTACCCATCTCAATCCATTTCTCAACTATCCATTTCCCACATGATGGAAAGAATGTTGCTCATACAACTGCTCCAGGGTCACTTTGCACTGTTTTGAAACAACACACGTATAATCTTAGGCAATGACTACTACTTACATCTCACTGGGCAACCTTAACTCCAGGAATGCCTGTGAAGCTAAATGTTACCAGATTTTTATAATAAAAGATTGAGGAAACAGATGGATAATGGATAGGTCACTAGCATTTTCTGACATACTGGTTATAGGTAGAAGATCATATTGGAGTCAGAGAAAGAGAAATTTCAAGAAGGGTGGGGGGGAATTTAGGGGGTATGGGGTAAGACTGTGCAGATCTGGATTTTTTTTTTTTGAAGTAGTCATTGCGGAGAGTAGAAGACTTTTATGAGCAGTTCTGAGTCTCCTTGAAGCAGCTTCCATGATCTGATTGTGGAGCTTGTCTTCCATTGCCTGTGATTTTTCTCCATCAGCTCTTGGTTTCACTGATGCAGACTCAATGAAATTATATAGCTATAGTAGGGTTGGGGTTTTGCCCAATTTCTATGACAAAAAGAGAGGTGGGCAGTGAATTCAGTTTTGGGCAGGAAATCAGTCACATGACACTGAAGAGATCTCAGCTACACAAAATTAAAAAGATAGTGGGTGGAGGCTTAGGAAAAAGTACAGTCATCAATCAATGGACTGGAAATTCTAATGAGTTCAAATAGCGCAGTTTAATTGAACATGATAGGAAAGTTGGGTGGATAGAGGTAGTGGTGACTGGTTGGAGAAAGAGGGGATGAGGTGAGGTAGAAAGATGCTTGAATTTGTGATTACAGAGGATGGACACTGACAAGTGTTAACAAGAGGTGGCAGTGGTCATTGGAATTTTAGAAGAAAGTCTTGGCCATGGAAAGGTTTAGAACCAGACCTATTTAAGCATTTAGAACACAGAATAGATAGTTCATGTTGATGTTAATGTCACCGGGGATGACAGAATGTGAGCGTATAAAGATGTTTAAATCTAAAATACATGAGAAAGACTGAGCAGAACTTTGCTAGATAACCACGAGGATGAAAGAAAAATAAAGGACCAGAGTGGAATTTTGTGCATGTGTGTGCTTTCGTCCAACCTTAAAACTCCAAATGTTCTAGAAAGAACCATTAGATGTTTGCATACCAATTCCTCTTTTACTTCTATATAAGTATATGTAAAATAATTTTCATAAGTAACAAGATGAAAATTATCCCTTGAAAAGTATTACCTTTAAGTTATAATTATGGCTATAATTAAGATCCCTGATTATGAGTCTTCTCAGGGTCAAGAGTTGGAAATAAACTTGAAGGCTGATGCTTGTTTTGATTTTCTATTTTTTCAGTCTTTTAAAATCTAACATAGTTTTAAAATACAAATACAGTAATTCTGCTAATTAAAACTTCTGCAGCATATATTATGGTCTAAGATAAGATTTTGGACAGGAAAAGCAAACCATTGGTTAGGAAAAACTCTGGAGAGATAGACCTCCTTTTATCATATGTATTGCCTATATTTTCCATTCATCATTTGCCTTTTAATTTTTTGTGATGATTATTTTTGGTCAAGTGTGTGTGTTTTTAAACCAAGTCCCTCTTTTTTTCTATAATTTTCATTGTTAGAAAGTACTTGTTAGAGTAGACATGTTTTAAAGTCATTATCATAGACCCCTCAGAGGCTGAAAGCTGGTGGGCATCGGTTTGAATTACCCTGTCATGTTTGTGCACAGCTGGGATGACGGGGTTGAGCACTAGACTTGAGGAAGCCAACTTTGGCTGACTCAAGACTTAATCTAGGGGAAACGTTAGTTCCTTTGGCCTAGAACAGCCTCAGTGGGCCTCATATGAGCCTCATATGAGCCCTTTCAGGAAATAAGAGACAGACACAGATTTTGCAGATAATTTGCAAGGACTTGAGCTAATAGTTATGTTGTCTATAGAAGACCATTAGAGCTGAAGGATAAGAGTGCAAGGAATCTGGTCTAGAAAGAGAAAAACAGCAGGTACACAGAGAACATAAGGGTAAGAATATGTGTGGCTTTTAGGAGAGAAGTGAGACACTGGGCCTGCTTTTCAGTTCCCAGTTATTTTCTTTATAAGAACGAGCTGTATTTCATTTCCTGTTCATAGGTGTATATGCAAATTTTCTTAGTAGACCAGACTATCATGCTGCCTTATTATGTAAGCTGATTGGATTTTTCAATTGCATGTGTCTTAGAAAAGTGCCCACCTCCCTGTCAAATATACTCTAAAAATTGTGTACTTTAAACTTCTTAATTAGATACAGTGGGATTTGTTTTGTATTATATAAGGAAAGAGCTCTACTTGATTGTTTTATAAATATAGTTAATTAGCATCAACATCATCTATTTAAAGATTGTTTCTCTATTGTGAGGTTCCCTTTACTAGTCTTTTGCCTATAAACTAGTTTGTAAAGATTTAAAATGTTATAGAATTGTTCCTTTATACAGTGATGTGAGAGATTTTTCCTTTTATTCAGGCACAAAAAGTCTTTTAGCAAATTGCATCATCTTTTTATGAGTTATTTACATTTTACGTTAGGATATTTTAAGTGATTTTATATATTTTCTCTTGCTTAGTATTTATAGCCTCTGGTTCTTTAGTTTACATGTAAGTCATTAATCATTTTTCTTGCTAGTGATCACATCATCTGCCAATTATAAATTTGCTTCCTTTCTAATATTTTAAAAATTTTGTTCCATTGGTCTTATTTCATTGATTTAAAATTTTTAATATTCAGTAGTAAGGATGTAAGGGAGCATTTTCTTTTTACTGATTTTAATAAGCCAAGTAGAACAGTTCCTGATACACACTCCATGGAACAAAACTTCTGCAGTATGATCCGTGAAAAGGACATCGTAAGCATTTCATATTTGGGAAGCATGCTTTACTAGATTGCCCTGCTTGAAATAACAGTTCGATCTCTTCTATATATTTCCAAAATTCCTATCAAAAATCTTCTGTAAAATGCATTTTACTGGTAAATTATTTTGAACTTGAGGAGGTTTTTTCATTGTTTTGTCCAGGAAAGTAGATATAAAAATGAAATGATAGTTCTGCGGGCAGCTAGAAAGGGCACATGGGGGCGGGCTGGAGTTCCTGTCACTTTGAGATGATACAATAATGATTTCTTAAGCATCCAAGTAGGAAATAAGATTTCTTCTACTCATCTCGCAGGCGTCCTCAGTCTTTATGAGTGATTATTTCAAACAGCTCCTCTCACATGGTTTTTGGCAGTGGAACGTGCAGGGAATGTAGACAGCCCAGCCTTTGCCCATAAGCAATGGTGGAGGACAGAAATTTGTGTGAGCTTCTTCTTATAGAACCTACGGGAAGTTGAGAGCAACCAGAACCAGAACCTTAATAAATCCAGGGTGTCTAGAGCAATATGACCTGTATTTTATTATAATTCTCATTAAAATCCTGGTACTTTTTTCTCTTTGCCCTCAACTAAGTTGTAATAGCCATTTCCAGGAATAGAAAATGTTTACTGATGAAGATGTTAAAAGTTTTTAAGGAATACTGAAATGTTTACTGTAGATAAGGAGAGAAGGTGTTTTTTTGGTATGTAAATTAAAACATTACATATTCTATGTGAGCTTTAAAAAGTTTAAAGATCTTTCAAAAGCTCTGGGAGAACCTGCAGGGTTTTTGTGATTGGGGAATCTTGCAAATAATCATCTGCTGATAGCAAGGACTAGAACAAGTGATCCTTTGAAACAGATTCGGACTGTAGGATTATGTTTCTGTGAAATGACAAGTGTAAACCCCATCACAACAATAATCCTTGTTATTTTGCTGGCAGTTAATTAATGCTTATCAGAAAGTGACAAGTACTGTAATGACTATGTGACATAAGAAAACTATATCAAAGAATAACAAACCCATAGTGACATTATTGCTCCCTTAGTGTGGTTCAAAGACAATTAAGAAACTGCAAAAATAAATAATTTGATATGTGACTAAAACAAAAAGTGCCATTTGGTTCACCATTTAGTGATAGCTGTTCTAATATTCCACAAGTGTACACTTAGAACAATACCGATTCATTTATTTGTTTCACTTAATCTTGTTTTAACATATTTTAAGGTAGTTTACAAAGTTTAACAGAGCATGGTATAATAAAAAGAAAAAAAAAAGCAGACAAAAAGGAGGCTAAAGGTGTTTCTGTAAGATTAATTCATGCTAGTGTAAAGAAGGCTTGCCGTAACATGCATTCTGGGAACTACACAAAGAAACTAATACTTTCATGATTTAGAGGATTCATAACCTTTATAAGAATCAGTTTCTATAGGAAGCAAAATTGCATATGACACTGAGTGCTCATACCCATAGGTGCTCATAGAGAGGGTGCTTTTTATTGAAAAGTACTAGATGACATATTAGTTAATTCATGGGGTTATTTCAAATTATGAAATTTTTCACTAAGTCCACATTCAAATAACACTCCATAACTTTCAGGCAGTGCAGGTACCTTATAACAAGGTATTCTTCATTCCAGTCTCCAAACCTCATGCCACTGTTGTTGTCATTTCACTGAAATTGATGTATTATAATTACTATAATTTTCTATTATATATTTCAAATTTTTAAGTCATGTATATTGTATATACATTTTACATCATTCTTCTTTTTTGTACAATGCCTACTTTCTCCTCTCAGGTGTAGTGCCTGTAAAATTCCTACCACCAATTCACCCATGCACCATCAACCTAGTCCTTTGTGCTCTTCCCTCTCATTTTGATCCTTCTCCTCCCCCTCCCTTCCAGAGTGTCCTATGAGTGAAACAATCCAATATTTTTCTTTTTCTTCCTGTCCTGTTTTACTGAGCATAATCCCTTCCAGCTCCATCCATGTTGCTGTGAATGGCATGAGTTAATCTTCTTTGATTGCTGTGTAATATTCCATTATGTATATATATATATACCACATCTTCTTGATTTATTCATCTAATTTTGGGCATTTGGATTGTTTCTATATCTTAACTATTTTTTTTAAAGATTTATTTATTTATGCATACAAGCACTAGGGTACAGGCCAGAGGTGTGACGGGGGGTGGGGGGTGGGTGGTGAGAGGCTTTACCACAGAGAGCAGGGAGCAGAACAGGCAGATGTACTGAAGTACACTGCTGAAGGGAGCAGCGGGCACAGCAGGAGAGGTCTGCGGCACCATGTGGGTCCCCTCCCTGTCTTGGGGTCGAACTCTCACTGCTGTGCCTTGGATGCTTCACATCCTATGGTGCTCAACCTGCTGGGTCACCAGGGAAGCCCCCCTATAAGATGTCTTTATGGGAGAATTTGACCCTTGTGTCCTTTAGCCACGATGTTGGTGACATCTCTCTGGATTACAACTATAATTAATGCTATTATTAAGCCTGTTTGAGATTAAGAAAAAATATTTTACTGCCGTGTACTCTTTCTCTTGTATTCTTCCTTTCTATATCTAAATTATAATTTCTGACCTAAATAATTTTCTTTCTTGAAGACCTTCTAACAGTTCTTAAAGACAGCTTGCCTGATGATGGCTTCCCTCAGTTTTTTTTGTTGTTTTTTGAGAATGTTTTGTTTTTTTTTTTTTCATTTCTTTCATTTTGCTAGATGTAAAATTATACATTGGTTTATTTTCTTTTTTTTTTTTTAAGATTTATTTATTTATGCATACAAGCACTGGAGTACAGGCCAGAGGTGCAGGGGGGTGAGAGGATTCATCACAGAGAGCGGGGAGCAGAACAGGCAGATCAACAGAAGTACACTGCTGAGGGGAGCAGCGGGCACAGCAGGAGAGGTC
>JAGFMF010011464.1:8342960-8387107 GCA_019455555.1 Galemys pyrenaicus | reverse complement strand
CCCCCCCCCCGGCCGGCAGCAGGGATCGAACTCGTGCTGCAGTGGCTGCGATTTGCTTCGTAGTGCGTTGCTTAACCCACTGCGCCACCGGGGGAGGCCCAACATTGGTTTATTTTCTTTCAAAACTTGAAAATAATTCATCTTTTTGTTTGCAAGCCTCCTGACAGGAAGTCTGCTTTAATAACTTGTTCTTCCTCCTCTATAGGTAAGATAATTCCACAGTGTTTTGACTGGCCTCAAGAATTTCTCTCTTTGATTTTCTTAATTTTAAGTATAGATGCCTACCTATAGTTTTCCTTTTCATTAGTTTTTGTTTTACAAAAGTTTTAGGATACAGTAAAACTGAGTAGAAAATAGAGATTTTCCACAGGTCCCCATGCAAACCGTCTCCCAAATCAAAGTCCCCCTTGTGTTGGTACACTGGCTGCAATGTATGACCCCCGCTGACGCATCACCGTCACCAGAGTCCATAGCTGATGTTAGAGTTCATTCTTCATGTTATGTATCCTTGTGGGTTTGGACAAATCTATAGTGACATGATGCCATACAGAGTGGGTTTCCCTTTTAAAAATAACTGAAATCCCTCTGTGCTCCACCCAGTCATGTCCTCCTTTTCTCCAGCCCCTCACAAACACTGACCTTCTATTTTCATAGTTTTGCCTTTACTAGAAAGTTATCGCTGCAGTCATACAGAACACACGTAGCCCTTTTTGGATTGCTTCTTTCACTTAGTAGTCAGCATCTATGTTTCCACTTTGTTTTATTATGGCCTGAAGGCTCATTTCCTTTTAGAACTGAATAAAATTCCATTATCAAGCTGTTTCACAATGGATCCATTCACCTATTAAAAGACATCTGGTTGCTTCCAAAATTTGGCAGTTTTGAATAATGCATCTGTAAACATTTCTAAAGAGGTTTATGCATGTTCTTAAGATTTCAACTTCTTTGGGGGTACCAGGGAACATGATTGGTGGGTTTCAGGTAATGTTGAGTTTTATAAGAGACTCCAAACTGTCTTCCTGAGTGACTGTACCTTTTATATGTCCACCAGTTATGGATGAGAGTTTGCTCATCCTTGCCAGTACTTGGTATTGTCAATATTCTGAATTTTGGCCTTTCTAATAGGTGCATAAAATAGTATTTCATTGCATCTTAATTTGCATTTTCCCGATGACAAAAGATGGAGTATCTTTTCATGTGCTTACTTGCCATCTATCTGTATATCTTCTTTTAAGAGACAAAATCTTTGGCACATAAAACCTTAATTTGCACGTTTTTTAATTGGGTTATTTGTTTCTTTGAGTTTAGGAATTATGTATATATATTTGGTAAAAGTCATTTATCTAGTATGACCTTTGCAAATATATTACCGTAGTTTGTGGATTGTCTTTCAGTCACTTGACAGTGTTTTTCACAGAGCATCATTAATTTATAATGATGTTGACTTATTTCTCTCATGTATTGTGTCTGTGGTATTGGAGATAGCAGTACTATGCCTAAAGTTATCTAGATTTTCTCCTTTATTATCTTCTAGGAGGTTTTAATTTTGCATTTTAAAATTAGATCTGCAATCTGTTTTAATGTTTTGCAGAGATTGTAAGATGTTTCAAAAAAAAATTTCTTTTTACATGTCGATGTCCAAATGTTCTAGCACAACCTGTATTTCCCTTGTTTCTTTGTTAAAGGTCAGCTGACTATTTACGGGAGTCTATTTTGGGACTCTGTGCTCTCTCCATTGATCTCTTTGTCTATTCTTTTGCCAATACCATACTATATTTTTGTTTTATTACACCTCTGTTAATTTTTGAATAGTGTTAGATTTGCCCCCTTAGGTGTAGTTCCTACCACCACGGTGCCTGTGCGCCCTCACCACAGCCCCTGCTCTTCCTCCCTTGCTCTATGCCTCAGATCCAGGGTCAGCTTGAATGTTTTGTCTTTTATCCCTCTGACCCTTTGTTCAGTTTCTGTAGATTGCACAGGTATTTCTCTGGCTCATTTTGCTTAGAATTGTCCCTTCCAGCTCCATCAATACTGCTGCAAATGGCATGAGTTTCTCTTTTGATTCCTGACTAGTGCTCCTATGTGTGTATATTCTAAATCTTTTAACTAATCATCAGTTTGGGGCATTTAGGTGTTTCCAGGTCTTGGCTGTTGTAACTAGTGCTGCAATAAACACAGGAAGTGCAGGTTTTCTTTCATATTTGTGATGCTGTGCCCTCTGGATAGATTCCTGGGAGTGGATAACATAGCTACAAAAAGTAGATAACATCTGTAGTGTTTTGAGACCCTCCAAACTGCTTTCTAGTGTACCTGGATGTGTTTGCATTCTCACCAGCGGCATAAGAGGGTCCCTTTTTCATCACATTCTCACCAGCTTTGTTGTTTCTGGTGTTCTTGATATGGGCCTTTCTCACAGGTGTGAGGTAATATCTCATTAGGGTTTTGATTTTACCTGATAAGTGATATGAACATTTTTCCATGTGCCTTTTGGGCATTTGTACCACTTCTCTGGAGGTGTGATTTTTTTTAACCCCTTCTGCCCTTTTTTTGATTGGGTTGTTTCCTTTTTTTGTTGTTGAATAGTGTAAGCTCTGTAGATCTTTGCTTCAGTCTCTTACTAGCTGTATGGTGTACAAATATTTTCTCTCATTCAGTGGATTCTTCATTTTGGTTGCTGTCTCTTTTGCTGTACAGAAGCCTCGTAGTCTGATGTAGTCCCAACTGTTTATATTTTTGTTCTCCTTGCTTCTGGAGATGAATCCTCAAAGCTATTTTTGAAGGTTGTTACAAAGTGTTTTGCCTGTTTTCTTCTGTTTATTTTCAGGTCTTACATCCAATTTTTTATCCATTTTGAGTTGATTTCCTTATATGGTATGAGATTGTAGTCTAGTTTTTTTTCTTTTTAAATGTACAAATAATTTACTTTTGTGTCTCATCTTATGCAAAACCTTCAAGAATCTTATCATACTTAAATATGTTAGCTATAGTGTTTTTTTTCTGTAGACAGTCTTTATCAAGTTGAAAAATTTTCCCTTTACTCCTAGCTTACTGAGAGATTTTCTCATGAATGGGTGTTTGAATTTTGTCTAATGCTTTTCTACACCTATGGGATAGTCATGTGATTTTTCTTCACTCTTGCCATGTGATGGATTACATTCATTCATTTTTTTCGAGTACTGAATCATACCTATCGAAACCCTATTCCTTATTGGTGTATGCACCTTTTTTATACACTGTTGGATTTGGTTGGTGAATATTTTGTTGACAGTGTTTGTGTCTAGTTCATGAGAGATAAGACTTTTCAATTCATGTCTTTATCTGCTTTTGGTATTAGGATAATTCTGGCCTCATAGAATTAGTATGCAGCTACCCTATATTTCTATCTTAAAGAGAATGTGGAGAGACTGTATATTTTTTTCCCCATAATTATTTGGTAGAATTCAGTAGTGAACTCATGGATCTTGTGCTTTCTTCTATAAAAAGTGACTAATAATACACTCAATTTTATAATAGACATATATATCAGATCATGTATTTCTTCCTTTTGAGTTGTAGCCTACTTTGTAATAGTTTATTAATAATGTTAATAACTTTTATTTTTATCCTTTCCAAACTCTATTGATGTCCTTGAGATCTATAGCATTTTCCTTTAAGATTTATTTTTATTTATGTGTACAAGAACTGGGGTGTAGGCCAGAAGTGTGGGGATTGAGAGGTTTCACCAGAGACAGAGTAGGAAGCAGAATAGGTGGGTCTACTGAATAAACTGCTGAAGGGAGCAGTGAGAAAGACAAGAGAGGTCTGCTGCGCCATGTGGGTCAGCTCCTTGGCCAGGGTTTGAAGTCATGCACCAGTGGCTAGCAATAGCTTGGTAGTGTTGAAACTTAGCCTCTAGCGCCACCAGGGAAGCTCCTCCTCCATTCTGCTACCGTCTTATTAACAAATAACCTGGGCTAAAAGTTCATCTGTTTTCTCTCTTTAATCAACTATCTTTTGGAGTTTTGTTTTTTTCTCTCTGTTGATTTCCTCTTTTCAATTTCATTGATTTCAACTGTAACTTTTATTTTCTTTCATTTATTTTGTTATTTAATTTGGTCTCCTATTTTTTTCTAGTTTCCTTACATGGAATCCTGGATTTGAGTCTTCTGAATACGTACACTCATTATTTAAGTTTCACTATAAACATCGCTTCCATTGCATTATACAAATTTTGACAAATTATCTTTTTAATTTAATTCAAAAAGTTTACTTTCTTGATTTTTTTTTAATTGCACCTATGCGTTATTTAGAACCATTCTGTTTAATTTCTATCTTGGACTTTACATCTATTTTCCTGTTATTTCTATTTTAATTCCATTGTGTCCTGAAGCATACACTGTGTGATTGAAATAAACATAAAATATATGCACACACTATTATTTACTTGTACTTATATATGTCTATATATGTAGGTTTCTATACATGCCTATCCACTATAGGTGTGTGTGTATGTGTCTGTATGTATGTATATTGTTAAGGTGTGTTTTATGGCCTGAAATATGGTCTATCTTGATGACTGTTTCATATGAACTTAAGAAGATAGAATGTGTATTCTGGTGGTGTGGGATGAAGTTGTGTATAGATGGGAATGCTATATGTTGTTTGGTGCTAAAATTTCAGCATGTCTTACTCATTTTTATGTCTGCTACAGTTATCCATTGGTGATAGTTATAAACCCATCAAATATCGCAGTACAATAATCTATTTCTCTGCAGTTATTGCAATTTTTTCTTAAAGTGGTTTTACACTCTGTTGTTGTTCACACACACATTAAGGGTTTTGTCTTTCTAATTTATCCTTTTAACAATATGTACCCACCATCTGTATCCCAGATAAAGATCCTTCCCTCTCTCTGAATTTGCTTTTTGAAATTAATACAGCTGCTTCTGCTTTCTTGTGACTCCTGATTATCGATGTTGTTAAATGAATAGCTACCATGTTTTTACTGCTTACTATGTGTCGCCCTGATTCTCTGCTCCTATTTGTCTTCCACTCTTTTTCTGACTTTGTGATGCTAATGTGCCCAACTTCAAAGATAACCTGAGTACTTTAGAATATCAAAATAATTGTTTTCTCTGTCTACTTCCCTTGTATCGTTGTCACTCCACTTACCATTACATTTTGAACAAATTTGTCAGCTCAATTAAGAAAAACACTTTTCATTTTTTCCTACTTTTCTGATGCGCTTCCTTTCTTTGTCATCTATATAATTTTCCCTCTCTGTAAAAGATTTAATTCTTTCAAGGCCTTCCAGTGGCAATTTCTTTAAATTTGGTTAGTCCAAGAAAGTCTTTTTTTCAATTGTGAAGAATAATTTTTTATTGCACAAAATTAGTAGGTTGACAACTGTTTTCCCTTGACAATTTACATAGTTCAGTACACTCTTTTTTCTTAGCATGATTTCTGAGAAGAAATTGAAATAATTCTTTGTATTTGTACAAATAGGGTATTTTCCCCTCTGATACTTTTTAGAATTTTTCTTTTATTTTTGTAGTCTGAAGATGATGTGCATAGTTGTAGTGTTTGGGCATTTATTCTGCCTGGTCTCTAAGCTGCTTGTGTTCCTGTTTTGGTATTTGTCACTAATTTGGGAAAATTCTCAGTCTTTCTTGTTTCATGTATTCTTTCTTGGTATTCCATATTGGTGTTACACATACATACATTATTGTTCCAAATCCTTGGACATTCTGCTATTTCAGCCTTTGCTCCTTTGCATTTTGATTTTTGAAGATTCTGTTGAGTGCTCTTCAAACTCAGATTATTTCTTTAGTAATACCCAGTCTACCACAGGCCCTTAAAAGGCAGGCATTCTTCATCTGTTAGTTTTTCTTATTATTTTTTAAATTTTTATTTATGCATACAAGAGCTGGGGTACAGGACAGAGGCACAGTGGGTAAGAGGATTCACCAGAAACAGAGTGGGGAGCAGAACAGACAGATCCACTGAAATACACTCCTGAGGGGAGCAGCAAGCAAGGCAGGAGAGGTCTGCTGCGCCATGTGTGTCCCTCCTTGGCCAGGAACTGAACTCATGCTGCATATGCTTCATAGAGTGGTGCTCAACCCATTGTGCTACCAGGGGGGCCCAGGTTTTATTTTTAGTATCTATAAATTATTTTTGGTTCTTAGGATTTCCATCTCTCTGATTACAATGTTTTTGGGGTTTTTTGCATGTTGTCTGTTTTTTTCTATTTTCAGCTTTAAATATTAATCATAGTTTTTAAGAATTCCAAATTTCAACACAGATGCCATTGATGCTTGCTCTTTTTGCCTTTTTAGTACATCTTAAAACTTTTTCTTAACTAAAAATTTGTTGGGTTAAAGGAATGCCTCTAAATTGGCCTTTTGTAATATGGGAGTTGGAGTTGGGGAAACTTCTCTAGTTTATTTAGATATCAATCTTTCAGTGAGTTTGTACTTCTGGGTTGTGAAATCCACATGTATTTCTCAGAATTCTTCTCCCATAGATGGGATACCATGGCTGGTGTGACCTGGAATGGGTCGTTTCCCTTCACCGTGTTGCTGATAAAACCTGAGCAGGCTCGATTCTGATGAAATAGTTTCTCCTACAGACAGATGTGAAGAACAGAATGTTTGGAGATCCTTCAGAATGTCTCCTCCCCCCAGTCCTCACATGTTTTCACATGTTGAAAGCACAAGAGATTATTGTCTAAAATTCATTATGAGGACCTGGTAGCACTCTTAGAGGTGAAAGCAATGAAAATATGAAACGTCACCACTATGACTGGACCCCCCACCCCCACCCCAGAGCATTGACTTTCAGACTTGTCCACAATAAGCCACTGCAATTCTTTAATTACAGTTCAGGTTTTCCTTTCCAGGCGGTGGTTACCGCCTAGGTTCCTGCTCGTCGTGCTTTGCTTCAGTAAATTGTGATTCGCTGTATTAATTATTGCTCTTTCCAATTTTGGAGAGGTTTCATCTGTATCCAGGCTACTGATGGAGAGCAAAAGCTCTCCCATTTCTGTGCTCGTATTGATTTTTATTCTTAGTTTCCATCTCTGCCCTTCTATTACATATCTGGTCTTTCATGTTGTCATTTTTATCCATTAGAACCATTAACATCTTGTTCATCGTTATTAAAAATCCTGTATGATAATTTTAAGCTTTGTGTTAAAATCTGAGTCTGGTTCTGATGCTTGCTTTGTTTCTTCAGCTTTTTCTTTCCTTGCTGTTTTGCATGCCTTGTAATTTTATTGGGAAATGGGAGCCAAAGCAAATAGGTTTTGAGTGTGATGATGTATGTTCATGTGTAAGGCTGAGCTATGTTTCATTTTTGTTGTAACTGTAGGTGTCACAGGTTTCAAATTTCTGTTGCGTCTTTTTTATTTCCTCTTTATTTTTGGCTTTAAAGTCTTCTTTTCAGAGAGTTTGCATCCTGCTGTTTGTTTACCTGCAATCCACTACTACTGCAGTGAACCCCCACTGGTCTAGAGGTTTGGTGTGCAGTGTGTGGTCTGTGTGAGAGGGCATGCTCTATAATATGATTAAGTTTCATCTTTTAGTGGCTCTTCATTTTTGGGCTTTGACCTTCCTAAACCTCATAAGGGTTTCCATGGTAGTGAAGCTCCCCCCAGCCACCATCTTCAGTTGAAATAGGAAGGAAGGGGGACTTTCTGAGTGGGAGGAGTATCATTTTCTACGGTTGGGATAAAGATCTGGTAAAGCCTTTTTCACGAAGAGAAACATGTTGCTGTAGAGAACATGCCTTATTTTCAAGACACATATATTCCTCTGTTCTTCCTCAGCCTCTAGGGGATCTGGTTCACATTATACCTATGACAGCCAGGTGGAGTTCCTGGAGATAAAATCCTGATTCTGGGTCCGTACCCTAGAGTGAACCTCAGGAGTTCTTCACTGTCAAACTAGCCCACACTCAGCCTCCAGAAATTTGTCAAAATTATCATTAAATATTCCTTATATCTTATATCAGGGGCTACAGTTCCAGGTAAGCATATTTCATCTATGACTAGCTATTTTTGTCTCCACAAAAGTTCACCCTAAAAAGTCATTGATTTTTTTTTTCCTCTTTAGAAGTATGGGAGGGTACTCCCTGGTGTTCTAAGGGTTAAGGCTCAGTGCTATAACCTCTATAGCCTGAGTTTGATCCTCAGCCAGGGAGCTAACCCATATATGGCACAGCAGACCACTTCTGCCTCGATTGCTGTTCCCTCAGCAATGTATTTCAGTCAATCCATCTATTCTGCTCCCCACTGTGTCTCTGGTGAATCCTCTCACCTTGAACCTCTGGCCCACAGCCCAGTTATTCTATGAAAAAATGTAAAAAACATTTAAAAAAAAAAAGGTGTGGTAGAGATGACTTCCATGTGCTCTCTACATTTCAGCTAAAACCTGATGTTGTTTATCCTTGACTTTTTGCTCTGAACTCACATTTTAAATCTGTCTTCATCCCACTGGCCTAAAGGGACACTCTTCTTCAGTGATCAGGCCTCTGTATAGAAGTAAGACTGTTGTAATTGCCTTAATGGAGATTGCTAGCATTTTGAAATAAGATTTTTTTGTAGACTTAAGAATAACACAGGAGACTTACCACAGAAAGATTACTTGCTTTATAGACTACAGATTGCTTCATTTAAGTTTAGAATTACCCACAATCTCTTTGCCGAGTTTCTAATCTTTGCAGCAAAGGTCATTATCACTAATCTCTGGGGACCTTGTCAAATATTTCTAAATTCTTCTCAAATCAAAGATATAACTGAGGGAAAGAAAAGGAGAGAGGGAGAGAACTGCAAGCATGTTCTAGTAGGAGATCTGATCTTTTCACATATAGGGGCTTCCTTTAGTATGCATTTCACTCTCTTACACTGTGTGGCAAACTTGTTCAACATTTTTCAGTAAAAAAAAAAAATTGTAATGTTCATTGATTCCTATTATCTAAAGGTATGCTGTTCACCAGTGGGTCTTTGCTGAGCAGAGAAGGACATGTGACTGTGAGAAGTTATGCCCATGGCTAAGAGTGTAGAAGGAGGTTCAGCCATCTAATCTGGAAGCTCTCTCTAAAACAATTCCATCTCTATGTCCTTTTCCCCATTATCTGTATTCTTCAAAATGCATGTGATAATAAGACCTAACTTAGTGGTCCTTGGGAAGATTAAATGTGTCAATCCTTAGAGTGTTGGACACGAATCCACAATGTTTCCTATAGAAATGACCATGTAAGGATGGTGGTGACGATCACATGCAGAATTGGGGGTGGTTATTGATTAATAAATGATAGAGACATTTGTGTTTCATTGGTGGAGGAGTAGGGGAAGTACAGGAGGAAAAAGACAATATTTAATAGGGCTGAGCACAGAAGGAACACATTATTGAGAAGGATGAAGTTTAGACAATATGCGTAGGTGTTTAAGATCTTAAATATTTTGGTGGTGAGTCTGTGCCATAACCTTCCCATCGTCTAAATGCGACCTCTAAACATACATACTCTAAGAATTACACCTTTGATTCCATGCGATGTCTCTGGGTTGTGAGAAGATACTGAATTCTCTGTCATTTTCATGTGAGGCACAAATAACCCTTGCAAGGTAGGACAACTGGTTTCAAATTTTAAGTGTAGCTTCTAACAATGAGTGTTGGGAGGTAGCACAGATATCTTTTTTTGTTGTTGTTGGTTTATCCTTTTATTTTTTTCAATTAATAGCTTTATTTTTATATAGGATACATACATATACATTCTGATATCCACAAATTTGGAACCATTAAATTAAATATTGCTAATATCACTTTCATCTCTTTTTTTATATAAATTTTTTAAATTTACATATATTTGACATCAATTGTAATCCTCATGTATTCCCATCACCATATCACCAGTGCACCATCACCTCAGTCCCCTGTGCTCCCATCTGCCCTCCAACCTTTCCCTCCCCACCAAGTGTCCCCAGTTTGTCTTTGTCTTTTCATTTTTGGTTTTTATTTCTTTCTTGTTGTTATTATTATTATTATTGGTCTTATTCCTTTCCTTGATCTTTATTTGGTTCCCTTATATTCTTCCTAGGGGAGGAACCATCTGGTATTTTTCTTTTGCCTTCTGACTTACTTCGCTGAGCATCATCCCTTCCAGCTCCATCCATGTTCCTATGAATGCGTCTAGTTTTTCATTTTTTATTGCTGAGTTGTATTCCATCGTGTATATGTACCACAGCTTCCCGATCCACTCATCTGTTTTTGGGCATTTAGGTTGTTTTCAGGTCTTACCTATTGTAAAGAGCAGCATGGATATTTTACTGAGACTATAGAAAGCCTCAGCTTACACTGCCTAAGAGAAAAATAACACAGGTAACAGAATATTAGCATTTGTTTCTGGACTCCCAAAAGGGAAAACCCTGGAAATCTCAACACGCTTTCTTTCCACTCCTGAAATGAAAATTCCTTAGCCATCACCCACAGGTACTCCTTTAGCCACACTCAGTTTTCTGAGTCAACAGTGACAATAGGTATTTCTTGTTGTTTCTTCCCATCTTTAGTAACCCCAGTCTGTGGCCACTCCCAGTGTCCCCAACAGAACAACAGGACAGCCGTATGCTATGGAACCCCTGTGTTTCCATTTTTTCCTCAATGTTTTCCCTTTTAGGCAGTTTTCTTTTGGAGCTTGCATCACTTTCTTATGCTGACCAGGGAACTGACACTCCCTTTTGTACAGCTCAAACATTCCAGCCTCAGCAATCACGTGACCAGAGTAGAGCCCTTGAGGAATGAATTGCACTGGTCTGGAGGGCTACTCCCTCAGAAGTAGATCGCCTTTGGTCCTCACTTGTGCTTGAGGAAATAAGTCCTAAGGACATCTACCCATTTCAACAACTTGTATCCACATTTGTCTCAGGAGGGCTCAGGGAGTCTCACAAAAATCAAATCTATTTGTTCTGATGAATTTACGTACTCCATAATTGGCTTCTTTATTTATTTATTTGTTTGTTTGTTTGTTTGTTTTTTAAGCTAGAATTGGCCTCGGCAGATAGCTTGATTTCAGTTTACTCCAAGCTCAGGGCTAGTGGACTGTCACTTCTCTCTGCTCCATTCCTTATGTCCATGAACATGGAAACCCATCAGCACCTTTGATGTTTGAAGCAGTATCACCTGGTCTGGATTTATTAACAGCAATGTGCATCAAAGTAACCACAAATGAAAACAAGATTTTTAAAATACAGTTTATCCTGCACATAGAAGTTTAAAAAAATGATGTGATTCCTGAAATTGATGTGACCTAACTATTTTTCAGAACAACAACAAAAAAAATATGTAATCTGGTTTGAAATAATTAGCCAAAGAAGTCAAATTCACTTTACTCTGCCTTCCTTACAATTTGAATCGTGTAATTTTCTCAACATATTTAAAGTCTGTTTATATTAATAATGTGATACAAAACAGAACAATTACAACAAATCAAGAAGGAGACAGAGAGAGATGTGTGGGATGTGTTAGTCACAGCCAGAGTGTGGAACATTTAGCTCGTCTCTGTCAACAGGGTCATATGCTGAAACAACCATGTTACCACTGATATCGCTTGAATTTCTTGGTATTTTCCAAGCCCAGTTCTAAGTGACTTTGTGTGTAAACTTCTTCCACTTCCACAAATATCTGTAAGGCAGATGTTAGTGAAACCCATGTTTCACAGATCAGTAAAATGCTGCATAGGAGGGCAACTAACTTCTCCTAGGTAGCATATATAATATATAACTGAAATCTAAACTTCAGACAGTCTGACTTCCAAGTTTACAAGCTGTTAACCCCACTGTTTCTTCTTACGCTCCAATAAGGATTCACTGAGAAGTAAAAGGTTTTTCTTGCCCTGTACTTTAAAAAAAGACTTGGTAATGTAAGAGGAAAATGAAAAACAAAACTTGGCTATCATTTTGCAAAAAGAAACAGTACATTCTCAACATATTTGTCCCTCTTTAAAGTTAGGGGAACAGCTATCAGAGGCACAGACACTGCTTTATAGGAAGTTAACAGCTTAGATTTGCAACTACTGAGATATTTCCATTAGTCTGTCTCTTCAATGGTCCTTGCACATATCAAATGTGCTAAGCAAAGTTTTAGAAGTGCCATCTTAAATTATTGCTAAGTGGACTTATGCAACCAACACTTAAGAATTTATAGTGCTTGGGACCTCCCTGGTGGCGCAGACATTAAAGTATTGGCATCATCAAGCTATTGCCGGCCACTGCAACATGAGTTCAATCCCCGGCCAGGTAGGGGACCCACATGATGCAGCAGACCTCTCTTGCCTCTCCCGCTGTTCCCCTCAGCAGTGTGTTTCAGTCCATCTGCCTGTTCTGCTCTCCACTCTGTCTCTGGTGAATCCTCTCACTCCCCGTACCTCTGGCCTACACCCCAGTCTTGTATTCATAAATAAAAAAATAAATCTTAAGAATTTATAGTGCAGATTATGGTTAAAGACAAAGTCCTGTAGCTGTAGCTGTTTAGTAAGCTGTGAGCCTCATCTGGATGAGCAGAGAACTGGGTCAGGGATGACTTGCTATGTTTCTAAATAGACATGAGATTTGTTAAGGTGATTTATGGAATTGGAAGAGACAACTTTGGCTAGAAAAATAAAATCAAGTGAAATTAATAATTCTTGATAACTTTCAAGATACCAAGTTTCTTTATGTGTATTTCTAAGATCAGGGTCTGTGTTGTATGATATTACTGTAATATGTTATTGCGGTGATTATTATACATGACATTTACTCCATGAATTAAGATTTAAAGAGAAATTGGAGTAGGCATCTCGCATGCCCACTTGTGACTATGCAGGTCCCTCTCATTTTCTTTCCCCCTTAATGTGTCCTTTTAAAATGTAAAAGAAAAAAGAAATGCAAGTACATATGAGTTAATATAAGTAAATATGGATGTGAACTACCTCATTCAGAACATGTTTAATTTTTAGAAGTTTAACTTAGATAGCCTTTGCAATTACATTCCTCGAGAGATTGCCAGATGGTGAGAATTTATGGAGAGGTAATTATTAAACAGCTCACACTTTTTAAATAGGCTTACAAAAATAAAAGATTATTTTTGTCTTCAAAACATGTTCTGTAATAAGATTTCTTTTCCTATTTCTCTAGTAACCATTTTATGTTCTCCTTGCTTCACTGTTTATTTTGGAAATAGAAAAGAATAGAGGGGGAAAGGCAATTGAGCATGTAATTTACACTAGCAAAGAGAGAAATTGTTACCAGAAACAATTTTGGAAAAATCGAAGTGCTGTTTTGGTTAATCATTGTTTGTCGCTCTTTATACCAGTAGGGGGCATTCTGTAGCAATCTGTAAACTCAGACTTCCAAGGGGTTAAAGGAGAAGTATCACCTTCATTTGGACTTAGTTGAATTAAAAAGCTGCTATTTTTTCCTACTATATGAGGACACATATTTCTTGATTAATTTCATTAAGATCCCAAAAGAGAGTTTTTGATCATTTTCAAAATGTTGTATTGCAACAAATTAGCACCTAGTTTAGTTCTATTTCAGAGTCCAAGAATTTCAAGAAAGTATTTTCCATTTGTAAACAAAATTCTATGTGCTGATTTACTAAGTACTCTCATCTCTATGCAGATGTTACATTTTAAGACAAGAAGACAATATAAATCTTTATTTTAATTAAGAGGGAGTCACTTATCAAGTACTGAGTACATAGAACAAAAGCTCTGCCTACAGGGAGCCTGCACTCTACTGAAAGGAGAAAGAAGACCCACGAATTACCAACTAGGTACAACAATTGTTAAAGCTCATAAAGAATGAGTAAAGACGCATCAAAAACGAAGTAGTGGGCCTCCCTGGTGGCGCAAGCGGGTAAGCACCCCCTATGAAGCATCCGCAGTCGCTGAAGCATGAGTTCGATCCCCGGCCAGGGAGGGGACCCACATGGCGCAGCAGACTCTCCTGCCTCACCCGCTGCTCCCCTCAACAGTGTGTTTCAGTTCATCTGCCTGTTCTGCTCCCCACTCTGTCTCTGGTGAATCCTCTCACCACCACCCTCCCCACCACCACCACACCTCTGGCCTGTACCCTAGTTCTTGTATGCATAAACAAATCTTTAAAAAAAAAAAGTAGGTTAAAGAATAGAAGGTAGCTAGATTGTCAGGAAGACTTCTCTAGATTAAAAAATAGTCCCCAGATTATATATATATATATATAGTCTTTTTGATAAGTTTTATTTTTGTTTTTACTTTTACTGCAATAACATTGGTTTTGATATTCTGTAGGTGTCAGGTATACAGCATTATAATTTGGCATCTGTATGTACTACACTATGATCCCATCCAAAAGTCTAATTTCCATTTGCTATAAGTGATTCCCTTTACCTGCTCTGCCCCCTTCCATTTCATCTCTGGTGACCACCATTTTGTTCATGAGCTTGTTCATTTTTTTATTATTATTTTAAATTCAAGTGTACAGCTTTATATTTTGTCATCTGTAGTGTACTGTGTTATTATCGCCACCAAAAGTCTAGCATCTAACGTCAGACAAATGATCCCTTTACTTGTTTTACATTCCCTTACCTCACTTCCTTTCTGGTAACCATTCCATTGTCAGACCTATGAGTTTGTTTTGAATTCTTTGTTCTATTCTTCCACTAAAGTAAAATCATATGATATGTGTTTTCATTTCACTTAGCATAATCCTCTCAAGGTATATTCATATTGCTGCAAATGACAAGATTTCATCTATTATTGAAACTGAGTAGTATTCCATTCTGTGTGTATACCGCATCTTCTTTTTCAACTCATCCTTGATGGATACTAAGGTTTTTCTTAATCTTGCCACTTGTAATGCAAAGAACACAGGGGTGTAAGATATCCCTTCAAATGAGTGTTTTCCTATTTTCCAGATAAATATAAAGTGAAATGCTGGAATAACTACTCCTATGAACTCATTAAATTATGTGACTTGATATTGAGAACTACTTTTCCTACTGAAATTATAACACGGCTATTGCTTTCTTAAAACAACCTATAAGAGACTTAAGAAGTGGGGGGAAAATATATTTGAATTGTATGATATATATATATGCTCTCTGCCTTTGACACATCGTTTGACCTCTTTAAGGCCCTTTCCTTACCTGCAGTATCATTATAAGATAACTAGCATGGTTATTGGGAACGTTAAAGATAATTTATAAAAGGAGTCTGAGTGTTAATACATCTCATACTAGTATTATATGTTAATCTATAATCTAAATCCAGAATTGGCAAGTATTTTCCATAAAGTTGCAGCTAGTATTTGATTTTGTGGTTCATGTCATCTCTGTTGCAGTTACTCTTATGGTGTGAATATAGTTATAGACAACATGCATATGTATAATTAGGGCTGTGTTCAATAAAAGTTCATTTACAAATAGAAGTGAACAGCTGGATTTGGCCCCTTGGCTGGGACAAGGTTTATGACTCCTAATCTGGAATATGCACCTAGTCATAATAATGTTTGATGAAAGTATCAGTAATTGGACTATAACTAAACAAAGTATCTAATGTAATTATAATTCTGTGATTAAAAATCACTCAATATTCTTTCTCCATGTATCAGAACTGATAGGTAGGTGGCTTATTTGTGAGGAAAGTAAGCGCCAAGGGGATTCAGAGTTTCTCGACAGCGACAGAGTAACTTTTCGGGATGTTTCTTAACCCAGTCTCTGAGAATGTCGCTTTCTCTTCTGCCAAACATGTCTACTCGCTGGCCCACCTCTCACCTTTCTTTGTCTAGGTGAGACATTCTGAAACTATCAGGTTGCATCAGAATCACCTGAGGGAACTTAAAGAAATGGCAGATAATGTCATGACAGCTACCTCCCCCCCACCCCGCCCCCAACTGAATCAAATACAGTCTCGGTTTAATACGTACACATTCTTAAGAGGTAAACTGAGGCATACAACATTTTTAAGACTTTATTTGAGCAAAAATGATCCTGTTCTGTCAGTACCAGATGAGGAACGGCTATTTGGGCTCCTCTGATGGGACCCAGGGGAAGACTTGCCTAGAGGAAGCATAGAGCAAAGAAAGGAAACTACTGACTGACTGTTGCTGAAGCCTACTTGGCTTTTTGTGACTGGTTGTCCTTAGCATTTTGATTTTTGCAACCTGGTGACATGTATAGGCTTAAATTTATTACATGGAAGGCTGCCATGGCATCAGAGAAGGCTCAATCTTGGTTGCCCTGCCCAGCTAATTTGACACAACCTAGTCCAGTTAGCCAAACTTCCAGAGAGATCCCACTCTAGGGATATGGACTGACAGAAGGCTGGGGTTCCTGTTTCTGAAGGAGGAAAATAGGGATTATCTTTTCTCTGTCCTCACCAGGGTATTTGGCACCACACAGCCACCTCCACGGCAGTGGCTATGGAAGCAGGTACCCTGGGAGCTGAGCATGATGAGGGCACTTGGAGGAAAGAGAAGTGGCAACATATGCACCACTAACTGACTTTAACTTGTCCTTGAGATTTGATCCAGCCCATGGAGACCTCGGGGCATTTAGATGCTACCTATTGTTTGGGGCTGAAGAAGCAGTGAATATTCTATACCAATCATGGGAGGAAACTTAAACATTTTTACCATTAAAATACAAATCTTGGGTGCTCTCCTCTGCCCTCCTCTCACCACAAAAGGTAATTAAAAGATAAGTCAAAGCTAATTCAAGTGTCATTTTTTGAGAACTGTTGTAGAGCAAAGTATTCTTTGCAGTCAGAGAATGGGATAAAGATAGTATTTATTGCATGAAAACATAATTTGGGAATTAGAGAATTAAAGGGATGTGGAGTTTGGCATGTGCTTTTGTGTTCATATTGAGCTCATTTTAATTTCTGATCAGAAGTCCAGGCTTTCTGTAAATCTTAGGATATTTCACTGACATGAAACAATTGTTAGAGAGGCAGGATAGCATAACTAAGCAGCATGGAAAAGCAATTTTTTCTTTGTGCTACAGGTTTCTTACCTGTGAAATGAGGTTGCTACCGTCTCCCTCCTATATGCGACAAAGGTGTGGACGTTTTACCTGTTGACAGAATTGACAACAGTACTGTGCAGATGTGCTAGCAATTATGGGCCAGTGCGGCATACTCTTGACGTGATACTATGGAAAATGTAGCAAATCTTGCACTGATACTACTTTTTCAGTTAAAAAATTAGTAAGACTTATGTTTTTATTGTCTTTGGGAGTTTCTGATAAAAAATATAGAATGTATGTCACTACTATGTGCACAGGGGACCGGAATTATGCACTCAAGTCGAACAGCAGCTGCTCAGATCCCATCTTCACTTACTAGAGCCTGGCATGTTATTGTGCCTCTAGTGCCTCAGTTTCCTCACAAACAAAGCTGGGATAATCATCATGACTTCACAGGATTGAGAATATATGGAAAGTTCCAGTTCCTGGTACTGGTGCTTGGTGGCATTTGAACATACTGAAGGAGCGCCTCAGAAGGGAAGAGACTGGGCCAAAAGGGGAATGCCATGCCACAGCAGACAGAAGGAGGGGACTCCTCAGGACCAACTCAGTGCCTTTTATAAAGGATGTGGGTTCTGTCCTATCTAAATCATAGTTTTAAGGAATTAAACAATCCGTTGGAATTAAAATACGCATCAAAACTTTGCTACTGTTGTTTTCAGATGCCCCCTATCCATTTGCTACATGACTGTCCAAAAGAGTGGGTGAACAGTTGGACATTTGATCTGGGTCCGCTGTGGTTTCATGTGAGTCTGTGCTGCTTGTAGCGTGTGGAGACCTACCCATGAGTCAGCAGCCTTCGGGGCGTCTCTGAATGTATCTCTGTCTGGGAGCCCTGGGAGTGGAAAGTGTGTTGGAAAAACATGATTCTTGTCAAATGCAGAGGATGGGTTCTCACTTTTTAGTATTCACTTAATTCTATTGGTCTGGTAAGAATTGTTTTTATTTTCTAAAAGTAAACACTGCTGAAGGCTTTGACTAGAAATGCAAACAGGAGCAGCATCCAAAGTTCTAAAGTTTATTTAGTCTGTACTTCTAAGCTTGTTCTATTTTCCTATTTGCTGCTGTGTTTATATGTGTGGAAAAGCTCATTCTCATTTTACACATGGACAAACGGACACAGGCCAGTGGCTGTCAGCACAGGGCCTCGTGCCAGCTGCCTCACTGCTGATTTGTAGCCCCTTCCTAAGCAGATATTTCTTTTCTGTCTAAATCTCCCACCTCTGACTGCAGAACAGCACGGGGTTCTGCAGGTTAGAGACATTTCATACATTCTAGTTCAATGACTTTCCTAATGAATTTTTATTAGGAAAAGGAAAAAAAATTCCCTACAGGCAAAAGAGAGAAAAATCAAAAGCTATTCTGCTATAAATATTTCTAAGGTTATAAATGTGTCAAAGGAAGGGTATCATCACGAGTAGGAAAACATAGATAATATGTTTGTAGCACATGAAAGAAATATCTCTTTGAAATGAAATGAGGTATAATGAGCCAGGGGTCAAGAAAACCACAGAAATCAGAATTAGAAGAGCCGATGTCTTCTCTTGGACGGAGCAATTAGGAAAAGTTCCAAAACTCAGCTTCGGTTTCAAGAAATGCTTATAAAACCTATCTTTCCTGGGATCTGGGTCAAATAAATCAACCTATATATAGGAAGTTTTTTTAAACTATTAAACTCTCAAAATAGTCCACTAAAACGCCTATTTTAAATATAAATTTTATGTGGAAGAATTCACATAATACATGAAAAAATATCAGCAGTTTCTCAAATACTTTTAAAAATTCAGGGGTACTGAAAGGGACTAGAGGAGAGGTGAAGTGATGAGGGTTAGTTAAAAGATTGTGCTGTGCTGATTTGCCACGTTAAGCTGGGCATTCCTCTGTGAGCATCCCTAACTGTTTCTAGACTTAGGGTTCATTTCCAGTATCAGCAGAGCTGGCCTTTTCTGTCACTAGCAACAATGTTTAGACTAATGAAGAAAAAGTACTAGTCATGAGGGCTGACAACTGAGTGAGGGGACCTTGACATAGGTTCTGCTTTTATGTGCACCAATTCCAAATCAACAAAGACCTTTCCATTACTAGCGATTCATACCGCTAGCCTTCAGCCTCCAACCAGTCTGGACAAGAGGTGAAGAAAACGGCCCTATATAGGCTGAAAGTCTTGGCAACAATTCCCCAAGGTCCAAGAGCAGGGAGGGGTGGATAGTTGACAGTCCTTGACTTGAGGGTTTGGCAATAGCAAACTTGGTCACCCACAAGTGACCACAAGTAGATTGAGAAGAAAGATGTCCAAACTCTTTGCGAAGGAGGACATGACACTTAGGTTCTCTGTGTGTTGGGGGTGGGTTTCTGTGAGAAATCAATTCTACAGAAAGGAAATATGAACGACACCAGTTAGGTGTATGACTTCCTACTTAATTCTAAGATCTTCTGTAGGACCTTTGGTATTGTCGCTAGCAGCTGCTGAGCTGCAGGAGGAGAGTAATTGATTCAGGAGAGGCACAGGCACGTCATGGAATTCCTGCTGCAGTACGGGATGCATAGAGCACACATGATACATCAGAGGTCACGTCATCACACCTGCCAAAGGAAACATACAACTCATGAAGAATTTGTATTTCACCAGTAACAAAACAAAACCCAACATGAATGTCATGGTAAGAGTTTGCAGTGTTTGTGTCAGGCAAGTCCCTCGCCAACGCCAGGCCCACTGGAAAAACTTGGATATTCGTTTCTTCCTGTCTTTAGAGGAGTAACACACTCCCCTGAAGAGGTGGTACAGGCTGGAATCCATTTACTTTTATAGAAAGCGTGCCTGAGTTATCACTCTTCTTAAACCTTCAGCCTTTCTTTATGCACAGAGAACACAAAATAGCAGTTCTTCCCATCTCTCTATTTCTAGGTAGAGGCAGTGAGATGCAATTGACAATTTACTCTTTTATTGCCGCTTTGTCTGTTTTCCTCTCAGAAAATAAAGCAAAATTTCTCTTACATCTGGAGCTTACACATGGTGGTAGTTAGGGACAATGAAGTGATAAAGGAAAAGAGAGAGAATGGAACAGGAAGAGGTGGTGGAGGCTGAAATCCCTGTTTACTTTTGTAGAAAACATGCCTGAGGTATCACCCTCTTTAACTCTTAAGCCTTTCTTTTCCCACATAAACCACAAAATAGCATTATTTCCCACCTCTCTGCTTCTAGAGACTCCCTCCTGAATGCTTGAAGGGATTTGCATTTTTTAAAATAAAGATTTATTTATGTATACAAGAGCTGGGTATAGGCCTGAGGTATGAGGGAGAGAGAGGATTTACCAGAGAATGAGTAGGGAGCAGAACAAGCAGACTGACTGAAACACACTGCTGAGGGGAGCAGCGGGTGAAACAGGAGAAGTCTGCTGTGCCATGTGGGTCCCCTCCCTGGCCAGTGATAGAACCCATGCTATAGTGGCTGGTGACAGTTTAATAGTGCTAAGACTTAACCCCTTGTGCCAGCAGGGAGACCCAGGACTTGCATTCATGAATATTCTTCCTAGGTGCTCCATCTATTCTTTATCTGATCTTGCAAAAGAGACAGTTAATAGTGGGATTTTTTTTTTTCCATCTCCACTCATCTGTCTTTCCTTGGGTCTGTTTGCTGAGGGACACGTCACATTAATTCATGATAGTTAACCAAATTTTCATGGTTCCTGCTTTTCAGTGGTTGTAGAACAAAGTCCATTCCTTCCTTGCTAGTAAGCTGCTCGTGTCATAGCTCTTGCTTTTCACTTACAGGAGTTTAATTTACTTTTGGGGATGGAGAAGGATCGTGTAGTCTAGTATTATTTCAGTTTTCCCCAACTGTTCCTGCAAATAGTCAGCAAAGAAGCCGGAACCACTCACCACCCTACCAATATGCCACCTCTTTGGTAGCACATAAACAAGCCCCTTAGTACTGCTGGCAGATCAAACCCTGTGAGTCTGGCTCCCTTTCCAGGAAACTCCTTTCTTTCTTAACCTCTGTCTACCAGCAATGTGAAATTGCTTGAGGAACTCTGCACACCATATTATTTACCATGCCTTTAGCTTCTCCTTGTTTTTCTCTTGTAAAAAGATGCCTGTCACGACACAGTTTTTCTTCCATCCTCCCAAAATACACTAATTTTCCAGGTACACTGCATGGTTCCAATCTTTGTGACCAACCTCCATACAGCCCAGGTAGGGTCTGTGTCCTCCTCTGACCTGTCTGGCTTGTTGCTATCACAGGATGTACTTACTCTTTATCCCTTTAAACCACCAACTGCACCTCTGTCCCTCTCCTCCGGCCGATGTGTATTCTTGAAGCAGGTGTAGTTTTTCTGTATCAGAGCATACTGTTCATTACAAAATAAGAAAAAGACCACACACTGGTTAAGATAAGTGAAAATTTAAAGCAGCTAAGAGCCTTCGAAATTTGTTCATTCATGGCAGACTTCTGAATCTTTCTACTAGCAGAAGAGCTAAGAACAAATTGCCGCAGTGCTGTGCCTTAAGTGACATTTCTCCTGGGTAGCCCCATGTAACACACTCTCCAATACATGGAGAATATGAGAAATCAACTTTGAATGAAACGCTAGTGTTAATTCCACACTTTTAATAATAACATTTGCTCTCATATATGCTTTTCTTTCATAGCATTAAAAATCATCCTGAATTATTTTCCATCTTCTCTTCATCTCATAGCCATAGAAAAACCAAAAAAGTAGAAAATTAAGGGAAATGATCTTTTCTTATGAAAGAGTTCTAATAAAAGGTAAAATTTCCATTGTTAAACTCAATTGGCTATACTAAATTCAATAAATTTGTTAGCACAAATCATACCAGTAAAGACATGCCTCAAAAAATGTAACATTAGCTTAATTTTTCAAAAATGCTCCAGGTAATTATCAGTAGAGGTTTTGTAACCTCCATATGGCTGGGTTGCCGACAGAATTAAACTCTGGATACTTGTGCTTCTCTTTTGACCTGATGACTTGGGGTCATCTCACATATACCGCAGGGGAATTATTTGGGCAGAACCTCCTTCTAAAAAATCAAACTGGAGAAAGTGTTCAGAACAGTCTTTCTTTCATTTCCCTTGAAAGATTTAACTGTAGGATTACCATAGTTAACTTTATGTAAAAGTGATACATTCTCAAAAAATGCCATTAAAATCAGTTCCCAAAGTCCATACCCTTTGTAAAGAAAAAGAATGGGTGCAGTAGTTGACAATTATTTACCACTCTATGGTTGCACTGCTAACTTAGAACCTATCATAAAGGTGAACAGACGGATACAACTGGGAACAGTTACTTTAAATTCTTTAAAAAGAAAAGTAAGATGCTACAGCAGACAGCATAACGCCTCCCAGAGATATCCGCATGCTAAAAATCATACGGCAATAGGTTTACTTACAAGTCAAATAAGGAATTAAGTTGAGAGGTAAATTTAGGTTGCTATCATCTGACCTTAGTAGAAGGAGGTTAGCCTGTATCGTCCAGGTGGAGCAGTATACTCACAATGTTCTTGAATATAGGAGTTGAAAAGGTCAGAGTTGAGAGATTTGAAGATGGAGAAAAGGTCTAGTGAAGAATGCCTCTAAAAGTGAGGGTAGGCCAGGAAACAGATTCTCTCCAAAAGCTTCCAAAAAAGGAACCTGGTTTTACCAATTCCTAGGTTTTAGCCCAATGAGGTTTCCAACCCACTGGACTATAATCAATGTGTTGTTTGTGGTTATTTTTTACAGCAACAATAGCAAACTAATACAGAAACATTCATACAAGCCTATGTAATCAATAAAAATAATACTTAAGAAGAATATCAAATGATGTGAACCATATTCAAAGTATGTTGTTAGGTTAAAGAAGTAGATGAGGAAACACCACATTCAGTAACTCTACACAAAAGTTATAGTTGTTTAGGGAAATATGAAATACATACTATAAATTGTTATTCTTGGTTTTCTTAAGGTCATTTCCCCCTTTTCTATAGTTCCCAAGTTTTTTTGTAATAAGAAAAATTAGATGTTGAACATGATGGACTTCAAAACTAGAAATAGATACTACTACATTTTATTTCCTTTCAAAATCTTTTTTGTAAAGGGGGTGAAGTAATAGAGGAAGCTCCTGTAGGTTAGCTTACTTTACTGCCCAATCCTTACTTTACCAAATTTCTGCATTCCAAACAGACTTTAAAAAATAAAACAATGGTAATATCTACCTGTTTTATTTTTGAATATTTTCTGTGAACTAAAGTATAAAACCTGGGCCACATGAAATTATAAAATATGTTGACATAATATTAATCTTCGAGTGATAATTACATTAGTGGTGTAAGGATTTCTTATAATAGCAGAAAAGAACCTATAGGCTAAGACTGAAATTTTATCTACATAAATTTAAGGGTTCTGCTGGATAATGCCCTTTATTTTTCCTTACAGAATTCACTAATGAAACTTATCCTGGCAGGAGCCTTTCCTTTATTCTGTGTTTGCTTCACATTAATGGTGAGTTGTATTATTGTTCTTTATATTTGTAGAGATTATAACTTATAGGAATTCAAGCTTCTCTAAATAGGCTTGAACCATAGTTTTTCAGATGCATTCCTTAATGTCAAGTGAATTTTTAATGAACTATTACCTACAGAGATAAGCAATTAATATAAGGCCTGGGTCTAAGTTACAGGGCAGACTGATTTTTAGTACCTAGGAGACAGTGCATTAGCCACCAGTAGAAGGGCTCCGGCGTCAGGAGTACTTGGGTTTACACCAAGGTTCTTATCTTTGTCCTTTGGCCAGTGACTTTCTCCTCTTGAGCCTCCTTTGTAAAATGGAGAGTGACTGTTCCGATCTCTTAGGGTTAAAGTGAGAAGTAGACAAAATGTCTTTCATGTATAAGTAACCATTAACTGTCATTAACATCGGGATATCTTTTTCTTGAGTGCCACTGCTTGAACTGCACAGTTTAAGAAAATCCAAACTGCTTGTATTTGTAGTCTCTGTGGTTATTACCTCAAGGCATATTTTCCTTTTTAGTGTGATAAAGTAATACATAGGTTACAAGAAACTGCTGATGTATGGAGAGCTAGCTGATAAAGTGATAGAAACTTCTATTTAAGTTCTACTTAGTTTTCTACTCCCTCATTTGAATGAAAAGATGAACTTGCATTGCATCCACTTTCTTCACGATGCTTAATAAAGGGGATGTGATCTCTTTAGTCTGCTGGGACAGTGGAAAAAGGATCAGCCTGTTTTCAGGGATAAGCCAAAGGAAAAGGAAAATAAAATGATACTTTCTGCTTGGCCTCTGAGCTCTACCAGGAAAAAAAAAAGGGACTCCTACTATCCTCATTATTTTGAATGACTGTACAAAAAAGCAGAAGCCACTGGAAGATTTAGTGCTGGGTGGATGTGCATGGGTGCTCATAACTGAAGCTAAAAAGAAAAGCGTGTGGCCGGACCTTACCTTCTGCACTCCATTTGCTTCATGATCACTACTGGGAGTTTTATGTGGATGGTGAACTCAAACTTTAGTATTTATTTATGAAATAATAATCATGTCAAAACCTTCAGATACACTCACAACAAAGGCAAAACAAAGCATCAATCAGAAACACTTAAAACAGGTATGTTTTTCCTAAGGTATTAAATGAAGCTAAAAGCCATGTGACTCATGTAAGAATGAGGAAGAGAAGATAATTGGTTCTTAAATTAGCTTAAATAAACAAATATATTTGGTTGTTTGCTTTCTTTACCCCTCTTGGAATACATTTTCTCGTAGACTGAATGTTGGGATTCTGAATAACCTTGAGATATTCTTAAGATGTCAGTTTGTATTGTCAATTTTGTATTAAATATACATACAAAGTAACATCATGTTTGGAAAACAAACTGCTAAAAGTACTATATCATTCAGAGAGTTTATAAGATTTGCCATCATTGTTTCAACACAGAAATCTGTTTATTAAACCAAACAAAACAGATAAAATTATACCAGCCCTCATTTTTTGAATTTTCATTTAAATAAGCAAACTCTAAGTCCACACTGTAAAAGATGTTTGTGCATCTATGTATCTCCAAAATACTCATATTTCAATAAGATTTTCACATTATAATCACCAACAGTATCACAAAATTTTTTTTGATTTTGTTTTGTTTACGTAACTGTAAGGAACAATAATTCTAGAAACACTAGAAGAAAAAAGCATAGCAATGTCCACAGTTACAAGAAAAAGTGCACATTACTTGGTCACAATCACAGTCATTACTTGGAAAAACTATATGTAACAAGTAGATTAAGAAATATCACTGGCGCCTTAAACTCATCAAAAACTGAATGACATAAATTTTACATGAAATAAGGCAAAGTCAGGAATACACAAAGAATCTGTAATCCAACCAAAGCTAAATAACAAAAAAAGTGTACAAGAAGCATAAACTGATGTATTTCTCTCTAAATATTTAAAAAATAGGCTTATCTCAGTGCACAAATAAAACACCATTCCTGTGTATCCAACACTATAAAAGAAGGGCAAAATATGGGGAATAAGAAGGGACAGTTCATTGTAAGTTGCAGCTGCATCCACTGAGAGTTTTTTACATCATTTTTTTTTTTTTTACCTAAAACTGTAAATTATACAAATCATATCAGGAGAGGTAATGGTCTTTTTGGAAACTATTTCTGAAAGAGAAATTAAAAAGAAAACTACACATAAGAGTGCAAATTTTCAGATTGTCACTTGCAACCTCTTAACATTCAGTCATCTACATCCAGTTGCTGCTAGAGGGATGCTTAGAACATAGCAGCGGCAATCCAGAGTGAGCAGATGTAAGAAACAAAGGTGTGGTTTTTTTCAATGATTATGTCTTTGTTAATAATAAAAGAGCTTGTATGATGAAAACAGCTATGGGAAAGCTGCAGTGTTGAGTGGGATGCTTGGGATCGACATGAGTCTGAATCTGAAATGCAGGCTTCTGTTGGAAGCAGTTCCTGATGTGACGGTTTACAGAACGTAGGCAAGGGGTTTTCCAGCATCAAGTGTTTTTTGTTTTTTTTTTTGTAGAAAGAATTTGGAAAAAGAAGGCGGCAAAGGGATGTGGAAAAGGTACGTACAGTAGTTTCTCAAAACAGTTTTCTTTTAGGACCTATGAAAAAGTTATCAAAGTAAAAATGACAATTTTGAATGAAAAACAAGTTTTTTTTATAAAAATTACATATATATTTTTTTAAAATACAAGATCCTTTTCATTGTTGTTATATCCTGTAGCAACAGGAAATTTGGCTTTTGTTTATTTTTGCCAGATACTGGAGCTTTTCAGTTCTATGAGTCAGTGCAAATTCCACTAATATTTCAGTTGGATCTTGAATTATTTTTTATACCACAAAGCTTCTTCTGTTTTATCCTTGAATTAGGGATTTACAGCCTTTTTTTCCCCCCAGATATTTATGCTGACACACAAAAACAAAAAGCAGTAGGCCGGACACATTAAAGTATCTCAAGTACTTCAGAGGGCAGAGTTCCTTTGAAGCACCTTAACACACCACTTTATGGATGATCAAGGACAGTGTGGCAGAATGCAAGTATTTCTCTTAAAAGACTGTGCAGTAAGATCAGAAGCATCTCTGCTGGGAAATCAAAATGTCACTAGTGGAAACTGCAAATTTAGACCTCACTGAATATGGTCATCATTTGACTCAGTTCTGTTGTAAAATAAGGTTTTCCAGTTCATCTGCAGAACGCAATAAAAATGCAGCTGATTCTCGGTATCCTGCAACAAGCTGCCTCACAGCATTGATTTCAGTTGGACTCAGCTGGGGTCTGGAGCTTGACGTGCTAGAGGATCCTGAGCTAGTCGCCAATTGCCTCTTCATGCTGAGATCAGTGGGTCCTAGCAAACAAAACCACCAAATTAGTCAGAAACAATTTTTGTTCTAGTACCTGAAACACGAACACTAAATAAATGATGGTTGAATTAGGTCACAAATTTGTTCGTGAGAAGTTGCTGTTTCTCATCAGCTATAGCTGCTCCCAGCTGACGAGCACCTTGGCGTGTGGCTGGGCGTTCTGTGGCTCTGCTCGCTGCATCACTGTTTCTTACCCTGGAAACAGCGTGTCCTCTGCACATGTGCTTTGTGGAAAACTCCATTCACCCCTTCACATGCTGCAGAGGCTTCTCTGTAGTGATAGCTGATGGGAATTGCAAATGATGTTATCTGCTACATTTGATAATAGTTTTAGGTGCCAGAAGTTAGCAAATTCTGTATTGTGACATGAACTCTAGATGACAGCCACCTCAACTTTAAAAAAAGAAATTGAGCAACTGAGCTTCGGGAGTCGATGACCTGTTCAGAACACAACTCTTAAGTGGCCCAGTAAGAATTTAGGGATTTTTCATTTTAGGTCAATGCTTTTTTCCCCCCACTAGCTTGATTAGTGTTTAAAAATGTGGCCCTCTTAGACTTCAGTTTACTCTAGAAGTGTCCAATTAGTAAATGACTAGTACAAATGAAACCGCAAAGGAATTAGACTTGGAATACTACTTTAGGAATCATTAAAGCCACTTTTATATTTGCACAAGTATTCATGTGCCAATATATGTTTTCCTTACGTATATTTAAACCAAATTTTTAACATTTTAGGTCTGCTTATTAACATTTTCTGAATATTGGCTTAGATTTAAAATACCTTTACAGGTTACTTTAATTCAGATTATTTGTAATGCTGCTTTGTGTCGATTCTTGGGTAATTAAGGTTTTATTTTATACCTAAGTGTTTTTACATTTATTACTGTTCATTAAGCAATTGTCATTGTTACTATATTTGTACTAATAATATTTTATTTAAGGATTTCAAATTTAAGCATGTAACTCAAGGCATGCCCCAAAACTAGAGTCATTCTATGTCTTGAAAGTATTTTTAACAGATTTCTCTCAAGTTATTGCAAATTTTCAGGTAACAGGAATCATTAAATGAACTAAAACAAGGAATGTGATTTTAACGTTCTAGTCCTTGTTGGGACATGATTGAGACAGAAGTCAAGACCTACCCCCTCCCTCCTCTGTCCTTAAGGGAGAAGATTTCTGGCAACTAGGTGGTAGAGGCCTCATGAGAGGGAAATAGCTTCACTTGGAATTTAATTAGGATCACGGCAAGAGAAGCACACAAGAACTATGACACTGAGAGAATCTTACCTCCACTTTTGCGATAGTGTTTCAAATCTTTAATTTTTCTAGCAGGAGTTAGCTTTCATTTGTTCTATTTTTTTTTTTTAAATAAAGATTCTGGGGTCTCCCTGGTGGCACAAAGAGTTAAGTTGCTGTACTTTGAGGCTATCCGCAGCCACTGTAGCATGAGTTTGACCCTCAGCCAGGGAGGTCACCCACATGGCACAGCAGACCTCTCCTGCCTCTCCCCTCAGCAGTGTATTTCCATCTGCTTGTTCTCCCTATTCTGTCTCTGGTGAGTCCTCTCACCCCCTTCACTCCTGCACCTCTGGCCTGGTTTGCACCTCTGTTCTTGTATGCATAAATAAATCTTTAAAAAAAAATCAAGTCTGACACACAAAAAAATATAGAAACTGCTGAACAATGATTCCAACAAATCATTAACAGTAGCTAGTTTATATGAAAAGTTCCAAGTGATTTAAAAAATATGTGAAGTAACAGGGATTGTGGTCTCTGCATCAACCATATACAGTTTTCATTTCTTTGCATTCGAGCATTCCAGTGTTATTACAGCCCTTTATGAAAGAGAACGGGGTTTGCTGGCAAGGTAAATACCTAGTGCCAGGTTGACTGGCTATCATTTCACTAAGGGGCATAGTATTTTATAATGATTTTGCTCCCACGTAGTTGCTGATTGAAATCTTTAACTGAAATAGTTAACGGAGGTCCATGGTTCCAGTTTTTTTCAAATGAGAGATTATGATTATAATACTAAAGTTCATGTAGTACAAGCTCAAGGGTATGGGTTTCCTAAGGAAGACATGGTTTTATTCATTTTTAAAGATTGAATTGTAATTGAAATACTACATATTGATTTCAGGTGAACAACAAAATAGTTCATCATTTATATACAATGCAAAATGATCACCTTCAGTGGTTTACCTCTTATTCTAAAGTGTCACCACAGTAATGTATAATTACAGACCTCACCCTATTCCTGCCACTTAAAATAACTGGATATTTGTAATTTTTGATGCCCTTTCCCCAAACCCTTTCCCTCTGACCTCCTCCAATCAGTTCTCAGTATCTATAAAGCTGATTTTGTTTAGTATTTTAAATTCCACATGTGAAATCAGAGTAAATATGACCCTCAGTATTTCAGATTGATATCAGGATCTTGCAGATACAAAAATCCAGGTGCTTAAGCACCTTTTATAAAATGTAGTATTTGCATATGACCTGTGCTCAGCCTCCTGTATACATTAAAGCTCTTGATTACTTTAAATACTTAATACGGTGTTACCAGGTTTCACATAGCATTTGCACTGCATCATTTAGGGAATAGTGACAAGAAAACATCAATACATGTTCAGGTCAGAACAGAGCTCACTACACAGCACGTATTTTCATTCAGTCCATGGTTTGTTGAATACCCACATGTTGAAAAAATAGATCCCTTTCAAAATATAACTACTCAGTGACAATGTGCACGTGCACCTTGGAACTCTGACGCACACAAGGAGGTAACTTGGTTTATGCGTGCTGGCAGTGCATCCATTCTGCAGCCTGTAGATCAGAGAGTCCATTCTGACTTTCAAATCCTATTATTAGAGAAATACATTTCATTGGACTATGAGGGCCATTGATAGTGATTCATATGACAGATCTCTGGTCAAAGCAAATTGAAACCTTCTGGAAAAGATTTACCACTTTAAGTGCCTTTCAGAACATTCCTGATTCATGGGAGGAGGTTAGGAAAGAATTTTGAAGGAATTGATTGCAACCCTTATGGATATGTTCTGTATGGACTGTAGTGAAAGGATATGATGTAGGTGCAGAAAGAGAACCAGAATTAGAAATGTAGGCTTATGTGTGAGCGACTTGCTATAATCACATCATAAAAATTTATTTGCTGAGTCACTTCTTACGATAAGGTGGTTTCTTGAAATGGAATCTACTTAGGTTGAAAATGTTATGAACATTGTTGAAATAACAAAATATCTTGAATTTTACATAAAATTAGTTTATGAAGCATTGGTAGATATTGAGAGGTCTGACTCATTTTGAAAGAAGTTGTGGGTCTAATGCAAAGTTAATGTCAGAAAACTTCAAGAAGTTGCCACAATGACTTGTCTTCAACAACCACTTACCCTCATCCCTCAGCAAAATATGAATAATTGAAGGCTCATGTTAGGGTGCTTTAACAATAAAGTATTTTTAAACAAAAGGTATGTATATTTTTATCCAAAGTGTTGTACACTTAGTAGACTAAAGTTTTGTGTTAGAAGAACTTTTATATGCACTGGGAAACCAAAAATTTAAGTATTTATTGTGATACTTGCTTTATTGCGGTGTTCTCAGATTTGTAGATACATGTCTGTACAAAATGCATGGACTGTATAGGTTGTAATAGAGGCCTATTTGTGAGAATACTTTTTCTTGGGATATAGCAATTGCCCAATTAGGGTTCAAATTTAGTTTCCCACTTCATTAAAATCAGTTCCAAATTATCATGTTAATGTAGATCTGAAAAGAGAGATGTGTTTCATCTTTGAAAGTATCTTTTAACTATTACAGTTATACCAGTATTAGCATCTAATGTGATATTAATTGAAAATACTCATCATATGGAAAGCATTCATAGGGTTTTCTAAATATGTCTCTTTATACCTGACTTTTAGCATGTCAATACATTGCAGATTAATCACCTGCATTTGAAGCTTAAACTATAAATCCTTCATTTGAACAATGAAGAGGATTTTGAAATAAGGGAATTTACTTTGCATCTGCATCAAGGTCCTAAAAAACATTGCTGGCCTGTAGCATGTGCACTGAGTAAATACATCCTCTGAAAACTTGTGTGGGAAAAGATTTAACTTCATTTTAAATATGACAATATAAAACAGCTAGCTAGTCACTAGCGATTCAAATAATGTTGTTCAGCAAAAGGTCTTTAAGACAGCATAAGCTTCACATATAAACACTGTTTTGCCTTGTAATTTTGGATTGAATTCATCAAGCAACATTGTCTATTCTGCAGCAAAAGCTAATTTTTAAAGCTATTCAATGTTTGATAAAGCTTGAGGGCAGTTTCTGTTCAAAGAGAATTCAATCTTAGTCCTGACCTAAAAAAGCTGCAGTAAAACTTTACAACTGAGCCATCAAAATACACGGTATAGTAGGACAAGATCGGAGATTCAGTTTTTTTTCTATTTTTGGCCAAATGTAACAGAAGCGATGATGATTAAAACAATAAAAGGAAATGAAGCTTAAATCTGATGCTGAGTCAATAACACATGATAGAACTAAAAGGTTTTCCACCATATACTTGCAAATGAATAGTTCAAGAAATAACTGGTTTGTCAATTCGGACAAAAAAGTCACTTCATACTTACTGGGAGAGACTACTTCATCTTTCACTGAATAGGTTTTTTTCTCCATTTTGTAAATATATATACTATATTATACATAGTGTAAAATATATGCTATGATATAGGACATGTAAGTAGATAAAATATGTAGTATATGTAATATACATGCATTATAAACAATGTAATGTAGTTCTTATCACAGCTTATACTCAAAATCCCATAATAAATGCTATCTATGTAATAAGTATAATATAGCATAGGGAAGAAATGACACTGAAATAAAACAGGCCGTGCAATAAGTGAAACATGACATATTTCACTTATAGATGAAAAAACTGACATGTGATAAGTGAAATGTAACATCGTGATAAGAAAAATATATTTAAGTGAAATATACAATAAATGAAGTTCCATTTATTGCATATGCTGTATTTCACTTATCGATGAATAAAGTGAAATATGACATGCAATTAAAGAAAATACAACATATTGTATGTGTCATAACAAAAAATAGAACATATGTAAGCAATAATGTAACACGTGATAACTGCAGTATGGCTGGGCAATAAATGAAATGGTCAAATGCACTAACAGTTTATGTGGTACATGCTCTATGGAGTATATTGCATGTGTGATAAGCAAAATATGACACGGGGATAAAAATAGCACATGTATACAGTTAAGAGTGATAGTGAATATGGAATACATGATATATTGGATATGTGATGACATACTTCATTTGCCATATGTGACGATGCAATTTCAAATGCAATATTGCATTTAATGGACATATTTATGCAATATAATCTGTGAAAGTGGAATATAGCATATAACGTGAATTGGAATGTGCCATCTATATATTTATGTTTACACCCTAATAATACAAGTAAATGCTGAACATGTAATTTGGATTAGTGTAGGACCTCAAATACAAGGTTTTGTGGCAGAAAACAGGTCATCAAAAGCCCATATGTAGAATTATGAACAAATCTTTATTCCAGCAACAAAAGAAACAGATTGCAGCAGCTTTATCTGGCCTGGCTTGACAGTTTCAATGGCTTGGTTGGGGCAGCATATACCTTGGGGCCCTCAACACTGGCAGAAATGGCAGCAGTAGCAGAGAGGATTCTCAATCACAGAAGACTTCAACCTATCCTAATTGACGTGATAACTTCCACAAAAAACTCCAGCGAAGAGGGGCCTCCCTGATAGCCTAGTGGGTTAAGGCTCAGTGCTGCAGAGCTATCAATGCTGCTAAGACCTGAGTTCGATCCCCGGCCAGGGAGGCCACACCACACACGGTGCAGAGGGCCTCTCCTCTTGCCCACTGCGCCCTTCAGTGGTATAATTCAGTAATGTATGTTCCACTCACCCTTATTGTGTTACCCCTCATGTCGTCTCGTTCCCCCTCCCACCTCGTGTTGTCTCGTCCCGTGTTCCCCCTCCCCCGTCCTGTGTTCCCCCTCCCCCTTCATGTCATCTCATCCCCATCCCCCACCCCGTGCTCTCCATTTAGGGGAGGGGAACACCCTGTGCTCTGTCCTAAATGATAGGATTGATTAGCAGTGGTAGCAAATTTCTGGAAAAGTGGTGTTAGACTACCCTGGTATAGAAAGCTGTTAGAAGAACAAGTTTTTTCCTTCATAAATTCTCTAGTTCTCCCTTACCACTGGGTCCATGGTCACTTTCTAAATCCCTATCTCCCCCGCCCCCCATCTGCAGATAACTCCTGTGTGTCTGAGTGCAGCAGTAAAAGCAAGTCTCCTGAATGCACTGATACTTGAAAAACACCTCAGATCCATGGACAGGGGAGAAACTTGTGCTAGATCACTATTGCCTGATTGCCTGGAAGTTTACAGCAGTTAGGGAAAACATCAAGGAACTGGACCCCCACCCTGGTAAATACTTAAAGCAGTCTCAGCTACTTCCAACGTGAAAGCAATGCAAAAGTAAGGAAACATCCCCAAAGACAGAACTTGGTTATTGTTCTTAGAGAACTGCTGAGTCACCAAATGTTGTGCTTTATTGACAACTTCAAAACTTCTCTTTTAAGAAACTCAACAAAGTGCAAGAAAAGATTCAAACTAAGTGATAGAAATACAAACTTGAGTTAAATTTGCTGAGTAGAGAAAATGGAAGCCAAAATACATGTATTGAGTAAGAATTTTGAAATAGAACCAGAGAAAAAAGAACGTAAGAATGAAGATGGCTACATGATCTATGGAATTCTATCAAAAGAATAGATATTGAAATAACTAGAACTCCAGAGGGAGGGAAAAGGGGACATAAAATTTAAGGAGCTGAGAACTTTTCAAACCTGGAAAGAGACTTGAGCATCCAATTAAACACCACACCATTATCTCAATACATAAGCAAAAAAATAATTATAAATTACAAGGAACCCACATGGATTTACCAAAAGCTATCCTAGCGGGAACTACAGGACAGGAGAGGTTAGAATGATAGAAAGTATTGAAAGAAAAAAAAATTCAGCTAAAATTAGCAGCGAAGAATTATCTGGCATATTTTATCCCTTAAGAAAATATAAAGGCTATCCGCAAACAAAAAGTGCAGGAAATCAATTACTATTACACCTACCATGGAAGAAATGCTGAAATCAGGTATTGAAGCTGAAATAAAGCTAATCAGCATCATGAAACATATAGAATCATAGTACACACTATAAAGGTTATATTCAGTCAGGTATATAAAATTACTACCATCTACATAGTCATGTAGAATGTCTCATCAAGAATGAAAGAGAAGGTGTTAGTAAGGGTATAGAAGTAAGGGAATTCCTAAATATTTTGGTGGTAATGTAAATTGGTGCAGCTACTAAGGAAAACATGAAGTTTCCTCAAACAATTAGAAAATATCACATAAGTGGGATTTAAGCAAGCCATCCTCATAAAAATATCAGTGGATAACAGGGCCTGGGGAGTGGTAGAGTGGGGGATATGTTGTTTAAAGTACAAACTTATAGATAGTAGATAAATAAGTCCTAGAGATCTAACGTACAATATCATGATTATAGACAATAATACTGTATGATAATTTCCAAAGTTGTTAACAAACTAGATGTTTACATTACAAAATATGAATGACAGCTGTGAAATGTGAGAGGTATATGTTAATAGCGTATTCATATTGCAATATAGAAATGCATCAAATCAACTTATATACCTTAAACTTATACAATGTTATGTAAATATATCCCAGTAAAAATAAATTTTAAAAAGATTTTCATACTCAATTTACAATTGTCCAAGATATAAAGGAAACAGTGACTAATGTGAAATACAAAATTTCTCCTGATTCCCCTTAGTATCCTTTTAGTCAATGCACAGTGGGAATAATAATACAGACTAAAGAGAGAATTTTATGAAGCATTGTTTGGAGATAGAGTGCCTGTGTCTGCCTTACCTAAATGTTTTTAACTAAATATGTTCTTTGCCAAAAATAAAGAGATTTAAAGTTTTATGAATTTATATTTTTTCTGTATGGGAAAGGGGACACAGTTGATGGATTTCCATGGAGGTTGAAATAATCCTCCTGATTTCTCACCTTTGTATTCAAGTTGGGTAGAAAGAAAATAACAGAAGAAGTCCTGAGCAGGTCATAGTTAGAAAGCTTGGTACAAGAAGAATAGCTCCTGGAAGATGAAGATGTGAAAGTGGCAAGTATATAATACACACACAAATATCTGCTTTGAAAGATCACATGGGAATACGTAATAATTGAATGACCCTCACAGTTATGAACAAGCCATTCATGAATATGTTTTCAAGAAGTGTTAAGAAGAGAGGATTATCCCTGCAATATTGCCTCAAAGAACAGTCAGTCAGGAGTGATTGTTTGCACCAGCAATCAAAATCAGAAAAAAATGTCCCTAAATTTAGGGTAGCATGGAAGCTATTTTTAGATATATTCAGAGTACTCAAGAAAATTGTAATCCCTAATAGATTTAAATTACCAGAAGTAATTTGTTTCTCCCTGTGACCATTGAGATATTGGCCAAAATATTAGTCGCTACACACTTAATTTTGCAATCACTTGTTAATTCTGAATTTAGGTGAGCAAACCAAAGAGCAATGCAGGAGGCTCAGTTTACACACCATGAGTTCACATTCAAATGCATGTACTTCCTTTAGTTCAAGCAGTTAGTACATGGATGTGGGCAGGGCTTTCATAAAAAGAACCAAATGCCATTTCAGATGCCCACGTCCCTTGAAGTCACGAAAGGAAATATTAGCATTGTAGTCATACTTGGAATTTGACAACTTTTAAGATGAAAGAGAAAATAAAGCAACTCTTGACTTTCCTACTCTCTTGGGTGAGTCAGACTGACGACCTAGGGTCTTTGATGAGGCTAGGGCAGCCTGGTGTTTATTTCAGGAAGGTGCATCAGTGTCTGAACGCAGGAAAAAGAAACCGAGAAAATGGCCAATTCAATTTCCACAGTGAAATTTCTTACTTCCTAGAAAAGTATAACATCCTGAACTCTCTGAGAGAAACCCTTCCCGAGTAGCAGAGGACTCACGAGGCCAATAAAACTTACTGGTTAGTTCAGATAGTTTCCCAGAGGACATGTCCAGGTCAAAGGAGGCCTTACTAGGGAAACAGCCCAAGCCAGCCATAATGAGCTCATGTCACCTGCAACGTCCTTTGGCTATATACCAGCAGGTTCAGGAAGAAAGGTTCTAGAATACCGGTGGAATCCTTTTGCATTCCTTCCGTTCAGTGAGTAGGCACAACATAGAATTCTCAAGAGGATCTGAAGAGTATGTAAAGATCCATTTACTTCCCAGTACAGAACAGGCTATTAAGAAGCTGCTGTCAAGGAAAAGCTTGATCAATACTGAACTCGAAAACCAATTACATGGGTTGGGCAGTTTGGGGAAAATATAGGCGACTCACCTCTCCAGAGCTTTTCCTCTGAGGCTTCCTGACCTATGAAGCCTGGTGAAAGGTTCGAGAGCTCAGAGAAACTGATAAATGGTTCTTTATGTGGCAGACAATTTATATTACTTTTAAAGTTCCTACAAATGATAAGCATTTTTAATCATTAAATTTTACAAATTTCAAAATTACAAATAAGCATCATCTCTCAGAAGCTTTTTGTGTCTTATTATGTATTTGTGTGACTAATGCATAATCTCAAGAGTCCTAGGTTATAGAGGATATGTGCAAAAGTAGAATGGATGCAGTGGCAAAATTGTGTTCACATTTACAATATCTTGAGCTAGGGCTCTGTCTGTATTCTACAGTTTCAAGTTCTGTCACAATGAAATTCTTCTAAAAAGTTGTTTCTAGTAAAGTAATCCCAGTCTATGCAGAGATGTTAGTAACATGGAGTTACAGCACAGTCACTTGTCTCAAAAGAACATAATTAACAATTTTATAAAAGCTGAGTGAGTAGTTTGAGTTAAAAGATTTAAGTTAAAATATTTAAGAATCATCATTTAAATGAAGCAAGGTACTTCACTGATCTCATTTTAGAAGTAAAAGATATATAATTAACTACAAGGAGCCTGATGGAATAAATATAAAAAATGATTTTCAACCATAAAACCGTCCAAAGGCCAATATGCTGGTGGAAGGTAGGAATAATAGTCTAGAATCACTGCTGTCCCATACACGGTTCTGTGGTGATGAATGTCTTTGATGCTGTTCAATACAGACGCCACTTCCACTATGGCAATTAACTACTTGAAATGTGTCTCCAGGATGACAGAAGAACTGAATTATAAATTTTAATTTTAATGTCAGTAGCCACATGTGACTAGTACTTATTATATTAGTTAGCGCCTATGTCAGTAAATTTGCATTTAAAAGAAAGTGAAATCCAAATATGTATACAGACAAAAAGGGTTTTTTTTTTAAAGAAGGAAAACATCCTTAATGTCAGCTCATCAAAGGAGCATTCAAAAGAGAAATGGTTTTAACGAGAATGGATTGTTACAAGTTGGGCACAGTGGTAGGGGAAAAAACCTAGATACAAATGACGTTTCACTGTATATTGCAGAATGTGCTTGGACTAACTCAGTTTGACTGGAATTCTATTGAGATGCTCTAAGTGCATGATCTCAACGATACTAGATCACAGTCACCTTTCTTCACATACTATGTTGTCGTCATATGTGTTTTCCCAGTGTGTAAAGGGCCTGTGAATCAACCAAAGGACATTTGTTTCTGCAAATCATTTTTAGGTTCTCCTTTTTATAAATTATCTATGCAGCTTCACACATAGATCTTATGTATTTCTTACACATCAGAAAAACCCAGCTGGTCTCCTGAAGCAAGATGACTATGGTCTCCTCCCTATTCATCTGCATGTCTTAGCCTGTGGCTACAGAGCCAGAACAAGTTTAAGGTCAAGGTTAAAACTGTACTTTCCAGTTTACATAGCTATGGTGAATGTTTCTGTCCTCTCTTAGGGGACTTAAGCTGAATACATTTGAAAACACAACTGATATATTTAAAAATATTTGCTTGAAATATGATTTGATATGCAACACTTATTCCAATATTGTGTTTTTTAGGATATTAAAAGAGAAGAAGAGAGTAAACTTTAAAAATGCATCTTCAGCTTCAGATGATTATCCCATGTTCAAATGCATTTTTCTAAGTTCTTCAAATGCATTTTGCTAAGTTCTCCAATAACTGACGATATTTTCCTAGAAGTATTTCTTCCACTGAGTAATTTATCTATCTAATATTCCTTGGGCACTAATACATGTCAGTTACCCACTGACACTGATCATATGATAGTCAAAAATAAGTCACCATACCTGTTCTTAAACTGTGTAAGTCTATTATAGCAATGTGCACATTCTGGGTTGAATCAAAGCTACACCTAGTGTATCATAGGAACATACTGGTGCAAAACCAAGTAGCCAGGAAATGCCAGGGTGAGGCAACTAGAAGAGGTGTCATAGAGAACATAACAGTTCGTAAGAGTAAGGTGCAGGGTAGGCGTTCCTCATGGGCTAATCTCAGAACCAGCTGCTAGTGTGGGGATGAAGAATTCAATTTTAAATAGTGTAAGTAAGCTTTCCCAGGGTGTCTAGGCAAGCTGTCTAGTAGATAATCTGAATGTACCACCGGAAGTTCGGGACCAAACACTGTGAGCTCTGCAGCTTTGAACACGTTCTGCAGGTAAGACTTGAAGTGTGCTCTCCCTGGGGCAGTGTGCAGAACAGGAAGGTTAGTGGGACGAGGACATGGAGCTGGTACAACAACCCTGGCATGGAAAGGCATGCACAGAGAGAAAAAGCTCAGGGAGGCAGGAGAGTGAGTTGAGGAGCACAAGGTGACTTGAGAGTATACTGTCACAGAAGCCAAGAGAGTGGATTTTTCCAGCTCTTAATCATCAACAGATTCAAGTATAACCCCAAAACCTGGTAAGAGAAAAGGAAAAAAAAAAATAGCTTGGCACTGGAGTCACTGATAAATTTAACCAGAGCCATTTCAGCCAAAATGATAGAGAGAAGCCAGTGATAGTGGATTAGACTGAATGGCAGTTGCTAAAAAAAAAAAAAAAAAGATGAAAAGAAACACTCCTTTGCAATTTTTCAGGTGAGAGGTGATGTGTCAGAATGCTGATGCCCTGGGACAGCGCATGGCTGCCGCAAATGAGTGTGGTGGTGAGTCTTAGGGTCGAGCTTCCTTAAACTCAGAGGCCCTGATCCAGAGAATCTTTATAGCCAGCAATCCTGAATGTAAGTGAGGACCCAAAGCACACAATGGATGTAAAGATCTGAGCAGACTAGAAATTGCTATACAAATGTTAGTTATTATGGTCATTATTACTACAATTTGGGTTTGTGAGATTTTGGTCTATATATCAGCCCATTTTGTATCAGAGTTGAAAAATGAATTGAAAAGTCTGCCCAACAGCATTTGTGGAGAGGAAACATCAGTAGTTAATTTATGTATTATGCATATAATTTAGACTTACCAGAGCCAGTGGCTAACTGCAGTGGACCACAATTGCCCTCTTTAGACAGCTCAACGTGAACTTCCCGATAGAAAGCAAGCATTCCAAAGTCCTATGTAATTGGATGTGATAATAACGGGAGGACTGACTGCTTGCTTGCTTCTCATTTCAGTTGTATAATTTGAATAAATTCTTTATTCAAATAGTAACTGCTGTCATTTTGGTAACACTCCAGTGTGAAATTTGGACTGTTGAGTACAGACCCTTGCCAGCTCTGAACAAAGGAAGGTTGGCTAGTGAAGGTTCGGGAGGGTATCCTTTTCTTGGTACGAAATCTCCATACAGACATGCTTTTCCTATTGCTGCTATATTCAGCTTTAAGCAGGAGTTCATAAAATACTTTATAACTGCAATACACACATTAGCCTTTTCTACTCACAAAGGTCCCAAATTCATTTTAACCTTTCTCCCTCTGATTCCTTTGCTTTTTCTGTGATAAACCCTTCATCCCTGTCTTTTAATATACATAATTCTCTGTGCCATTTTGACTTTGTGGCATGTATTAGTATAAGTCTCTGCTTATAGGAGATCTAGTAGTGGACAAGACAATTTCTGATTTTAAGGAGTGCACATCTACTTAGGGAAAATATGACACAATTCAGTGAGACAGCGCTGGAATAAAAGGCACATACAGGGGAGTGGTTAATTTCCCAGAGTGGGGAAGCATGGCCAGGTAGAGCAAGCTTTCACATATAAGTATATCTTGAATATGTTAAATACATTTAAAGTCTCAAATGATTTTTATATTTACATAAGGGAGGGATAATATTTTTGATCTGTACATTTCTTAAGGTCAGTGATTTGGTCACGTTCAACTTTGTTTCTCTAAATACTTAGTACTGCTAGAGACAAAATGCTTGCAACACCCATGTAGATATTGAAATTTAATCTCCCATGTGATACTAGTTGGAGGTGGGCCTTTGTTATAAGAGTAGAACTCCCATGGATGGAATTGGTACTGACAAATAACACTCCAATCACAGAGAGCTCCCGTGTTCGTCCTACCATGTGGGAACAAGGTGAAGAGATACCCTTGCATGAAACAGAAAGTAGATTCCAAGCAGATACTAAGTGCCAAAATTTGGTCTTGAACTTCCCAGCTTCAGAAACCTGAGGAATAAAAGTTTGTTATTTAAGTCATCCAATCACTTTTGTTATCGTAATCCTAATAGAGTAAGATAATACCTATTACCTGAGAATTGCGCCCTATTTGTTAAATCCAAATACTGTTAAGGTTTCATTTTCATTTGCCTTCGCATTCCTCTTGAATGTAGTATAATCTAGCTAAAGCAAGGTTTTTATTACAATATTAATTTAAAAGTTTCAGGAAGCATATCTCCTTTAACCTTTGCCCTCCAATTTAAACTGTCAAACTATATCATGCTTCCTTTTTTCTCATTAACGGTTAGAAATCCGATCGTCTTATCTGCTTTATAAATTGAGTCAGATGTATAGCTAATTAACTTGGTCTCTTGAAAGCCGCTGCTCCTGTCCATGTTTTTCAGAAGATCTCTACAAATCCTAACATCAAGAATTCACAAAGTTAGATTAATCAGAGTTGTCAACCAGCAGATAAGATGTTGGCATCTCACATAGTGCTAATTTTCTGCTATGTTCTTTATAGCTCCAAGATTTATGTATATGTATGTAGTTTCTTTCTAACTCCAAATCTGTTATAGGGAATGACTATTCTGATATCTTAAAGATGAAGAAATATGCTAAAGATAATACCATCTCAAAAGTCAGAATATTTGGAATTCCCAGAATTTATAAAGTCCTCAAATAAAGGGAAATTGTGGAACTAATCAATCTGACTGTCTTTCTCAAAACAAACAAAATCAAAATCAAAATAACAATAGAAAAGCCAAAGAATGCAGTTATTAAATTCCCAAAAGTCACCTATATGAGTGACCTTGAGCAACTTACCTAAATTTCCAGGCCGCTTTATTTCTTTAGAGTCTTTAAGAAATGCATTGTTAATTTCTCAAGTTCCTATGGACTCTGTCATTTTATGACAGCGAGGAGAAACTTAGAAAGGTTGACCAGAATATAGGTACAGTGTATTTCTACATTCAAACTTCAGATTTCTAAAACCTGCTTTCTAACTACGTATTTTGACTGCATACCTTGACTCTACCAGATTGTCTACGTGGTCCCTGAGCACCACTGAATAATACAATTGAAGAATAGAAACTAATCGGTGCACTGATCCCATGTGCGTGTATGTATGAAATGGGTGTGCACATACACTGGTACCTGCTTCCAGGGACAAATTAAGGAAGTTATGAGGATTACGACTGTAGGTGATCTAAATCGGAGAGTTCTGAATTTAAAGAATGCTCAACCCCTCAAGGTAGGGATGGGTCTAAGTGGAAAAGGAAAGTCAAAGAAGACTTCCGGTGGATAGATCTTGAGGCACCACCCACCGAGGTAGGTTATTTTGAGGGTTAAATAGTGTTATTTTCCTAATAATGAAACCCGATAGAAGGGTTTCAGATGTGAAGTGATGTGATAAAATTTTCCTTTTCTTAAGTATTACTTTGGTTCCTCAGTGGCAAATGTGTCAAGGGGCGAGAAGGAACTCTGGAACCTTGCTCTCTGATGCACAGCACTTTTCTCTTAAATTCCTACTCAGTTTTTACCCAGGGTTGACAGTTTCCCCAATGTTCTCCCTTCAAATTGCTCTCTCAAAAAAAGTCTCCATTGTATCTTCATCCTATTTCTTCTCTGTAAATTTGATCTTCCCATCTGCCTTTGTCATGAAAACACAGTTTCCTCCAACTTATTAAATAAATCAAAAGAATAAAGTGGAGCAGGAACTATGTATAGTGCCACAGAACCCCTCAGAAGAGCCCCATGGTCTATGCAATGGTATGTCATCATCACCTTTGTATTCTTAATTGTTAATAGTGGCCCCGCATTTTCATTTAGCATTTATTTTCCCCAATTTACCCACTTCGGGAGTAATAAAAAATATATGTTGGTTGCATTGAGATAGAGGTGAGTATTAATACTCAATTTGTTCTAGTCTTCTACAGTTCATTTGTGTCCAAAGTCTGCCCACTGCTCTTCATTTTCAGGACTATCATTGTAACCCTATTGACTATTGTCTTTTTCTGATACTACAGAAATAACTAATATTAGGGAAAACAAACTTTAAAACAAGAAATTACTAGTGATGAGGACATCACACCAAGATGAGCGTCAAGCCATTAAGAACATAAAATAATAGAAACAACATATGCTCCTAATGATAGATTCCCAAAATAAATGATAGTGCTTGGATACTTGAATACCCTTCTTTCAATAATGGGTATGAAAGCTATGCCTAATACACATTTACCAAAAACCCCACGTAGCCAAAAACACGCATTCTTCTCAGCTATAACACACATGGAACATTTTTCTGGGTAACCATAATCTGGTAACAGAACAAGTTTCAATGAAGTTTCATATGTTTATAATTATAGAAAGTATGTTGTTTGACCACATGAGATAACATCAGAGAGCATTAACAAAAATAAATGTGGAAAATTCACAAATAGTAGGAAAATGAACAAGATAGTCCCTAAATAACGAATGTGTCAAAAAAGAAATGACAGGAGTTAGAATATATTGAGATGAATAAAAACAAATCTACCACACACAGAAACTTGCAATGCAGATAACACAGTGTTTAGCCGGCAATTTATAGGACAAATGACCTTACATAAAGAAAAATGACTTCGAATTAAAGTCTTAAAAGCCTCCAGGGCTTTCAAGGCTCTTAAAATAATTTGCATTCTTTAAGTAAGGGTAACTGGCTTCTCAAGACTCATGGGACCCCTGTTGACCTATGTTCTCCATATAAGCTAGTACTTAACTGGAAGAGGCATTTTCCAGGCAAACTGAGAGAAGCCTGATAATTGTAGGGAAACCATGAAGCCTATTTCAAGTTAAAATTTATCTGTTTCCAGGCATTTTCAGTGGAAAAAGACAGGGCCTATGTCTGCTTTTTTAAAAAAAGAGTTTTGTGCTTTCAGTAATACAAGCAGTGCAAATGCAAGACTGAAGTTTTTATTAAACTTGATTTTACATCTGTGTCCACCCTGCTCTCTACTGAAAAAACACAGATTTCACTGATATCAATATAACCACAAATTTGCTTTAAATCATCATATATAAACCACAGTCTCTAAATAACTACAGGATATGAAAAACAACATTGTCTCATGGGTTTTCATGCTGTGGAATCAAATTGTGATCTATTAGATCAACTGAAAAATTTCTTTTCTATGGGACTATGGCAACAACTCATTAAACAGATTAAAGTGCAAAGCTTGTATTACTAGTTGTCTTTCAATTTCAGGGATTGTAAATCACTTTGTTTCTTTCTTTTTTTTTTTTTTAAAGATTTATTTATTTATGCATACAAGCACTGGGGTACAGGCCAGAGGTGTGGGGGGGGGGTGAGAGGATTCACCACAGAGAGCGGGGAGCAGAACAGGCAGATCAACAGAAGTACACTGCTGAGGGGAGCAGTGGGCACAGCAGGAGAGGTCTGCTGTGCCATGTGGGTCCCCTCTCTGGCCGGCAGCAGGGATCGAACTCGTGCTGCAGTGGC
>JAGFMF010011464.1:8267351-8331023 GCA_019455555.1 Galemys pyrenaicus | reverse complement strand
GTAATAAATAGTCTTGATTTGCCCCTCCAGATGCATGCTCTAACAGTGTTCTGAGGGTATAACCATTGCGAGATGAACAAACTGGTCTACTATGGATGGTAGGATTTCATCAACAGGAAATCCTGAAAGGACCGCAGAGGCTGAATGAAGAGGTGGTCATCCCCAGGACCCTTTCTTGTCATACTGTGTTCCTCCACCTTCGAACCCGGATCCTAGATCATACAGCATGCATTCATACATTCCCAAACCAAGGCTCCAGCAGGTTCTTTTGACCTGCTTCTACTGGATTCTTATCAGGTATTTTTTTCCCTTTGCTCCCTCCAGGTTTCATTCACTCCCTGGTCTTAGTGGGTGATTCTCTTCTTGATTTCCTTAGTCCATTTCACACCCCTGTGAGCAACGTTTTTATTAAACAGTCTTCAGTGACTTTGTTGAGTATGCTGTCTCTTTGCTGCTGGGACCCAGAATGGCACTAATGTATGACGCTTTTTCAATATAGAGCTCAAAAGTGAACAATGAGTACATTTTCTCATCTAAACTTTTATTTCTTTATCAGCAAAACCCGCTTTTCCCTTTTGGTATTTTTTTTTTTTTGTATTCAAAGCCACTATTACTGATCTTCTGAAATTCTCTAACACAAATGTGAAACCTCTGATATGTTTTTCATATTATCAAATCCATCCAGTGTTCCCTCAGGATTACAATGTATAAAGAACAATATTCCCAGACTGGAATCAGAGGATTAAAAAGTCCCATGAAAGAAGTATCCAAGGAAAATATAAAGTTGATGGAAAACTGGATGGATTTGATGATATGGAAAATAATCTAAAAGATTTTTGTCTCTCCCTGGGGAAATTAAGATTTTTTTTAATCCCATGTGTCTTGAAACATTCATGATAATATAATTAACAAAGGTGTATTTTTTTTGCATTTTGTGTCCTTTCGTCTCTTATTTTGGTAATGTGGTGAAATAAAAGATCATAATGTATAAAGAATATCAAAAAGCAAAACCATCTTCAAAAACTAAATGCTCTGGGAGAAAATCCTGCAAAATTCTAAAGCAGACACTACAGCTCACCAGATGATCAATCAAGAATAAGTGCACAAATAATTTAAAAAATGTTCTGGAGCCTCCTTGGTGGTGCAGCGGGTTGAACGGTGTACTGTGAAACATCCAGAGCACAGCAGGGGGAGTTCAATCCTAGGCCAGGGAGGGGAAGCACGTGGCACAGCAGACCTCTCCTGCCTTGCCCGCTGCTCCCCTCAGCAGTGTGTTTTAGTCGATCTGCCTGTTCTGCTCTCCACTCTGTCTCTGGTGAATCCTCTCACTTCCCGTGACTCTGGCCTGCACCCAGCTCTTATAGGCATAAATACGTAAATCTTTTAAAAAAAGTTCTTAGGTTTATGTCTTATATATCATCTTTTTCAACATAGTTATTGGAGAATATTCTCCAGTGGAACAAGAAGTCTCTGAACGCAGGGAGAGGAGATACACAATGGGAGGAAGATACAAAGATATCTAGGATTACATTGTGCAGCAGGCCTCAAGAACAGTATTTCTAGACTAGAACCAGAGGAGGAAATGTTCCAGAAGAAAGGTATCCAAGGAAAATATGGAACTGATTCCAGATCATCTAGGTTTAACCAGAGTGCCAAGTAAGTCAACCTTGCTGCTGCACCTGTGAGCTGTGACCCACTGAACCTGTCCACATGATTGAGGCCAGCTTGCTGGAAGGTCTCTCAGAATGTTAAACAAAGTTAAAGGAACTTGAGATATTTAAGTTAAGAAGAAGAAAAAAATAACATTCATTGAATGGTTTATCCCTCCTTCATGCATTTATGATGTCTACTGTGTGCTTGGAAATATTCCAGAATAATGAACAAACATGGGCAAAAACCCTTGCTCTCAGAGCAGTAAAGTGACATGCACTTACAAAGGAAATAATTAAAATATATGCTTTATGAATAGTCACTAACACCAAAAAGAGGGAGAAGCATGGTAAGATGTGGGGATGGTTCTGGAATTTGACATGCAGAGACAAAGATCTCCAAGAAGGGGGCTTCTTAATAAATGCTGTGTGGGGGAGTGTTCTCAATGGAGGAACATTAAGTATAAAGGCCCATGCAGGACCACACCTGCGGCTCAGCAAACAGCAAGGACGCCCACCAGGCGAGGCAATTCAGGGAGGAGGCGAGAGGGGTACCATGGAGCTGGTCTCCGCAACACCTTCCAGGATCCAGTGAGGACCCTGGCCTTTCTAAGTGGGCCGGAAGGCCAAAGATGGCTTCAACAGGAACAACGTAAGTTGCCACATTTCAACAGGACGGTCTCACACAAAGCGACTCGGGCAAGTGAAGGACGAAGACTGGCTAGGAGGCTGCATTATGCAGAGGGGACACATGGTGGCTTGCAGAGGACAGTCACTGGAGCTGACTGGGCTCTGAGAAGTACCCTGACAAGGAGTACCACGCAGTGTGCTGCCTGACCGGCGTGGGACAGGAGAGGACGGGAGGGGTCAGGAAACACCAGTTTCTGGGATGAAGAACTGTAAGGAGGGAACCTCATTAACTGAGCTACTTTGGGGTGATATCCTGAGCTCTGCTTTAGCTACATTAAGTTAACTACAGGACTAACAAGCTGCCATGGAAGCAGCTGGACGTGTGGCGCTGGCGCTCCCAGATAGCAATGTGAGTTATCACATTCCAGACTGAACGGAAAGCTGTGGGGCTTAGTGGGAAAGACAGAAGACCCAGCTTTAGAGCTGGAGGGCAATAAGGGATGCACAAAAGAGACCAGGAAGGAGCTGGAAGAAAGTGGCGGGAAATGAGTGTTGTCCTGGAAGTTAACTGCAGCATATGTCTCGGGCAGAGTGGCGCTGGTGGTGCAAGAGGAGAAGTGAGAAGACAACCACTGGATTTGCAAGTGGGGGTCACTGTGCTGGCTGAGGAAAAGGACTTTGGGGGTGGTGTGGGCACTGAAACCTGACTGAATTCAAGCCAGACAGGAGAAAAGACTTTGCATACACATTTCAGAAAAACCTTTTAAGAGACTCATGCTATAAAGGAAAGAAGAACACTGGGCACTAAGAGGGGGGAGGGAGAACATTTTGCTTTTTTTGTGTGGGGTGTTTTTTGTTTTGTTTTGTTTTTTTGTATTTTGGCTGGGATAGAGAAGAACATTTATGAACGTGCTGGAGGAGAACCCAGAAAAAGGAGAGAAATGATGCTAGAGGGGAGGGCAAGGAGAACTGCTGGGGTGGGTGAGAGGGTGTAGGTGGAGCACAATGGTAGAGGGAATGCTGTGTTGGAAGGAGGAAGTGTTCATCCTGACAGCAGCAGAGGCTGGGAGGTATAAGGCACGCAGGAGTGTGCTTGAATATAGGAGACTGTCTTAGAAAAGAGCAGATAGACTCATGCTTTGTCTCAAAATTGGAGGAACTATGGCAAAGGGGTGAACTACAGAATGACAAGTCAGGCTCAAAGAAAGATATTTTGACACAGGGTGTTTGGCTTTAGCAGACTATCCTGAAATTGATGACTCCCGGCAGCTGGGTACAGAAGCCTAGCCCTGCTGAGCGCTCACTCTGAGTAATGGGCTGGGCCTGGGGACGGACGGACGGACGGACGGACGGACGGACGGACACACACACACACACACACACACACACACACACACACACACACTTTCACTTAGTTCTCCTATTTATGTGAGATAGAGGGAGTCATAGGTTGCAAGGGAGGAAACACACCCACATGGTTGAGCTACATTATCCACCACCGTCCAACAGAGAGGAGTGTTTTACAGTGGAGGGAGGTGGGTTCCAGCTGACTCCCAACCTATGGCCGTTCCTCTATACCATAAAGTCTTACCACACTAAATGGCTTCAATTTGAAGATTAAGGATTCGGTGGAACATGCTTAACTATTTTCAAGATGAATCTGAAAGTCACAGAGTAAAAGCATTCCCATTTGTTGAATAATTTCTGCTTTTCTTTTCTACTCAGGTAACTAGGTCCCCCGCCCCACTCTGAGCTCCGGAATCCCCCCTCATATGTAATGACTTTTGTATGAGCTCACTCTCCAGGTGTCATCATCTGCACCTCCAGCTCCACCTCCACTACATTTCTCAACTTCCCAAAAGCTGACGCACTCTTTGGAGAAAGCACTCTCCGTTATCCCAGAACATGGCCTGCGCTCGGTAATCACTAATTCCTGCCTCTCTCCATCAGGGGCCAGCTGCTCACCGGAAGATTATCTTTTACCTGTTTAGCTGCCAAACACTGCCAGGGATGCGCTGACAGGTGACTGGATGGGAGGAGAAGACTCTTATTTTAAGTAGATACAGGGCCTCCCTGGTGGTGCAAGAGGTTGAGCACCACACTGTGGGACTTCCACAGACACTGCTGGGGAGTTTAATCCCTGGCCAGGGAGGGGACCCACACGGTGCAGCAGACCTCTCCTGTCTCACCCACGGCTCCCCTCAGCAGTGTATTTCAGTAGATCTGCCTGTTCTGCTCCCCGCTCTGTCTCTGGTGAATCCTCTCAGTCCCCTCCCCCCATGATTCTGAACCTGTATGCATAAATAAGATTTAAAAAAAAGTATTGCCCCTTAGTGTACTAAAGAAGAAATCTGTTAGACAATTAGGATGCAAAAGGCAAAAAGAAATGGCTAGCTGTTTAAAGATCCAATGCTTATTTATGTCAGTGTCGAACAATGTGACAGTAGATTTACAACGTTGTAAAAATATCTCATTTTCATATGTTTATGCAACAAACAAAATTTGAAATTTTTAAAAATTTCTTAAAATTTACTCACTGTGCCCTAGAGCATCATGTACAAGCATCACTTACTAGTTAAGGCAACAGTGTTTATAGTCTACAATATAAACCTACAAAAAAATTAAGCAGAATGAAAAAGAATGGAACTGCATAGTATACGCCTACATGAGTTCAGTGTTATCTTCACTTCCAAACTTTCTTTTGATATGATTTGCTCTGTTTTCACCTAGGATGTGTGAAAGAGGCTAGATTTACTGATAAGTACAAAGTCAGCCAGGTCATTAATACTTTTTTAATATCCAGGAGACTACAATAAGCAAATAAACTACTGCCTTCTTTCCTCCTTTGTCTGTGGGCCTCCTTGCAAAGGAAATAGTGGAGACAGCCTTGAGGTTGAACAAGGAACAGCAGGTAGAAAAGCAAGCCCCATTTCTTGCCAGCTACCCATCCAAAGTTGTGTTGAATTGCTAGGCCCAGTCTGCCACACTAAATAAGCACAGTATTTAACAAATACCACCAACAAACCAATAGAAGGCTAGTTGAAAGGTGAGGACCCCAGTGGCTTCCCTGGTGGTGCGGGATTAAAGTCTCAGTGCTGTCAGTGCTATCATGCTGGCCACTGCAGCACTAGTTCAATTCCCGGCCAGGGAGCGGACCCACATGGCGCAGCAGACCTCTCCTGTCTCGCCTGCTGCTCCACTAGGCAGTGTACTTTAGTCAGTCCAACTGTTCTTCTCCCTACTCTGTCTCTGATGAATCCTCTTACCCCCTGCACTTCTGGCCTGCACCCCACTTCTTGTATGCATAAAAAAGGTGAGGATCCCCCTTCTCAAGTGGGAGACATTTGGGGATTGCATACTGCAGGTTTCTTTTCTATACTAGACTCTCATCTTTTTTAAGAAATGCTGTGTAAACTGCAGAGAGTCAGGATACTTCATTCCAGAGCCTTCATTTTAAATGATTACATTTATTTTTTTATTTTGTAAATGTCTTAGGTTCTGGCTTAGGGAGTCTGACTCTTATTTTTAAACTAAGCCTATCTTTGCTATGATCAAACATAAATAACACACTTAGCTGTTTTGGGACCAGAGGCTTATGTCCCCTCTGAACTTGCCAGGAACGACAGGCACCTCAACCCCACAGGAACACTGACAAAATCATGCCAGGAGGGCGGGACAAAAAAATCTGCTCAACTGTTTCCCTTTTGATGTTTGCACCAATATGGCTTGCACGTTCCAAGTAGCTTGCAGAAATCACATAAAAAGCTAGGATTTTAAAAAGCAAGTAAATTTTCATTCAGTGGCTAGTTGAGGACAGGCTCATACTGAGCTTGTGGTTGACTTATATTTGTGTATTTGTATATACTGTATATATATTCATATAGTCTCACTGCTATATATTCACATATTCCCTATGACAGACATTACTCTAATACAACAAATATCCTGTCAAGGGGAAACCACATGTTCTTCCATGTTAAATTATAGGAAAAGAGAAGACAAGTTTAAATCACCTTCTTGTTCCTTTTTTTAAACATAATTCTCTGTGTTACTATAGAAATGTTTGGAGGAGACAGTAGCTGTGCTTTCATATAAGTTGAAATAGGTAAAAGAGCTAAAGATGACCATATTTCTCATGCAAATTATTTTTTAAGGATTAGCAAAGTGAATTTTTCTTTTTCTTTTTTTAAAAATGTGTTTATTGTAGTTTTTTTTAAAGATTTGTTTATGCATACAAGAACTGGGGTACAGGCCAGAGGTGTGTGTGTGTGGGTGAAAGGATCTACCAGAGACAAAGCGGGGAGCAGAACAGGCAGACTCACTGAAACACACTGCTGAGGAGAGCAGCGGATGAGGCAGGAGAGGTCTGCTGCGCCATGTGGGTCCCCTCCCTGGTCGGCTGCAGTGACTGAACTCTTACTATAGTGGCTGCGGTTTGCTTCATAGTGTGTTTTTTAACCCACAGCCCACATGAGGGAGGCCCCAAAGTTTGAATTTTAAAACAAAGATGTTTGTATCCATATTTCAGTGATAAAAGACTTGCCTAAAACTAGATAAATCAAAAGTGTTGCTATATCACAATTGGTAGCATATCAACCACCTCCAGGGGCCAGCTAAAGCATAGAAATGAATGAAGACGTGACATTCACCTCAAGGGTGTGATCCTGTATCTCTAAAGTGTTTGCAAGAGTTACAAAGCAATGTTACCGCCAATAAAAAAGAAGAAAAACAAAGAAAGGAAAGGAGTAGAGAGATCAGACGTCTGGTTATAGGACAATAGGAAGTTTGGGGGATAGTGGAAATTCAAGAACATGTGCCCCATTGAAAAGCATCCAAATGCAAATAATTTCCAACAATGTTCAGTTTTACTTGTTTTTCTTCAGAATACTGGAAAAAGTGTTACTGACTCGACAGTCATTTGTCACAACACAGAGATTACTGAGATATTCCTGACAATGCTCATAAGATCTAATGAGCGTGATTCCTCTGAATTGGACCCTGTGCTCAACCACAGGGCGGCACAGCCCCCCGCCCCTCGATTGCCTCAAGAACAAGGCTCCTGAGTTACCTGATGCAGAAGCATTTGCCTCATTTATTTCACAGCCGAGGGCTGAAGGGCACAGGGCCCTACTGAGTGTGTGGACTCCTTCTGCATGGGTTCAGCTCAGGTGGGCACTGAAAGAACGAATTTGAAGCCAGGTAGCCCAGGTGTTACTCCCTCAGTCTTGCTGGGGGTAATTCCAGACTGTGAATGTGCTATCTAAGATACATACAAGTCTCTAAGCCTGCCCTGTGTGACTGCCTCCGTAAGTACGAAAAATCACTGCCTAATTTTCTGCAATACTTTCATATTCAGAGAAAAGCAATGAGGTAAACAAAGAAATAAGTCAGAGCAAAGACATAGGTAGGTTAATTTTAGTTTGATTTTAGAACGGCAAAAACACAGCGAAAGCTTGGTCAGCACACTTGACGGCTAATGAATGGACAATGTTTTCATGAAGCAGCTCATTAATAATTGATTTCTTCCTCATCTTTAAAAAGCACTTATTAATAATCTAATCACAGATGGCCCTGTCGAGGGGAAATATATGTGTGAACTACTGAGGTCTGGAAGAGCTTTGTCTCTAAGACAGAAAAAAAAGTCTGTAATCATATTATCATCTTATATTTAATGTTTAGCATTATTTTAACTAAGCAAAATATTTAGGAAAAATATTCTTTATTAAAAAAAGAATATTTGTGTGTGCTTATATGTTTGGTAACAGCATAACTGCATACATGCATTTGCTATACTCATGAAGGAAGAAAGCTCTTTCAGTGCACAATAGGGCTAATGTGTGCCTTCTTTTTAAATTTCTGTTTCCATTGTTTATACTCTTTATATGAATCAATGATTTCAGATACTCTGACATCAAATTTCATTTTGTGTAATGATTTATTTGTACTATGTTTACTACATAAGGGGGAGGGGAGGGACAATCTATGTCTGTCTCTTGGCGATAAAACCAATGCAATTAGTAAAATGAATAGAAATACTCACCCTCTCATATCTATGACTAAAACTAATACAATTTATAAATGTTTTTCTGTAAATAGAATTAGAGGTAGTCATATATTTTGCATTTGGAGTTATACTTTAAATTCTGTGCCTTCAGTGGTTCTGCAGTAAATTCTTAATTGGTATAAGACAAGGACATAAAGTCATACACACATTTTTCAAAAAATGAAATGTAAAAATTGCAGTTGGCCCATGTTATGGAGGAATTTGTGAATACAAAGGAACCAGTACTTAATACTTATGAAAATGTTCCAGATAAGATACTTGGGGTGACCTTATGCTAGAGATTAGCTATGTGACTTAGGCGTTCAATAAACCACTCAGCAGAGACTAGGAACAGCGACAAGGTTATCCAGAAAGGATGCATGCGGAATCTGCGTGTCAAACAGTATGAATCACCTGGATACACAAAAGATTGACAAAATCTTTGAGAATTTTTTACCAAAAGAAAATCTGCAAGCCTGAACTGAATACAGAACAGGCTCTTAGTGCACAAAGATGCAGAGATTTGCTGGAATTTGGACTTGTTTGGGATCAGAGACTCTTTTTCTCCTTCCAATTTCTCCTTTTTAAAATAGAAATATCTACCCACACTTGTCCCCTCATTGTATCTTATATGAAAGCATAATACCGATTTTCTCGGTTTCTCAGGTCTAAGGATGGAGAGGAAAGTCTCCCCAGGATGGATCATGCACAGGGTACGGGATCTGGATGAGTGAGATTTGAGACTTTTTGAACTGATAGTATTTAGGTGAGATTTTAGGATTTAGAATTGATGCTCGGTGGACTAAGGCTCTGACAAAGCTGGAATGGGAAAAAGTGTTTTGCAAGTGGGAAAGACAAGAATTGAAGGATGGAATTAGATGTCATGGGTTGAATCACATTCCTGCAAAATTAAGTCCTAACCTCAAGTCCTAACCTCCAGAAACTGTAAATGTCATCTTACTTGCCTATAGGGTCTTTGCAGATGTTTTCTAGTTAAGATGAGACCTTACTGAATCAGTGTGGGCCTTAATCCACATGAATGGCGTCCTTCTAAGGAGAGCTACATGGAAACAGAGGGAAGATAGCCGTGTGAAGATGGAGAAAGGGGAAGGACTTTACTGCAAGACATGGAATGCCTGGGGCTACCAGAAATGAAGAAGCAAGGAAGAATCTTCCCCCTAGAATCTTGGGAGGGACCATAATACTTCTAAGGTCTTAGTCTTGAAATTCTAGCATCTAGACATGTGAGAAAGTACCTTTCTGCTGTTTTAAGCACACAGTTAGTGCTAGTTTGTGACAGCAGCACTAACAAATAAGGCTGCCCACAGTGGAAAACAATTTTTCTTTGACTTTCTAGCATTTATCCCTTGACACACCCTTCAGGTATCTGGTTTTATTTTTCCATTCAATTCCATGTGTTTTGCAGTGCTAACTGTACCCATGCTCCAAAGCTGAGCACACTGCCTAGACCTATTCCATTGTCCTTAGCAAGCGCTTCAGGGATGAATGTGCAACCCCGTCAGTGAGGAAGATGGAAAACTGGCACTCCTGTGTGCTTCCTCCAGGAGCTCATCAACAGCAAAGACGAACCAAGGTCAAGAGAGCTCTATCTGACCTTGTAAACTTCCTTGTGCTCAAACCATTTGATCCATTTTCTAACACTTTTAACTAAGACATCTCCATGTGCTGGAGCTCCCAGTTCTTGACACTTCCTTTCTCCAGTTGTTTAAAAAAAAAAAAAATCACTGCCAGGCCACTATCTCTTAGGTTACTTCTAAATGTAAAGTGAAGCTAAACTTTTAGTATTGCATTTCATTGATTATTTAATAAATGACATGCTTTGAAAAATCCAAATACAAGTCATCTCTCGGAATAAAATGTTAACTAGGTTTCCTGCTCCCTAAACGCGTATTCACCAGATACTTTCAGCTTGAACACTGAGTCTTGTAGGCTTCAGAATTAGTAGAGGGGTCTCTTGTCAGCTGTGTCTTAGCGGCCCCAGAGAGCAGACAAAAGTTCTTAAGTTTTTCCAAGGGAAAGAAAATGGGAGCACATATCTTTCTGTGCAATGCAATGATCCTCGCTTTCCATGGGATTAGTTACCCATGTCAACTTTGGTCCAAAAATATGCAAGATAAAATATTTTCCGAGAGATCACACTCACATAACTATTAATACACTATACTGTCATAACTGTTCTATTATTATTATTATTAATCTCTTACTATGCCCAAGTTACAAATTGGACTTTGTCATAGGGATGTTTATATGAGCAAACACAATCTATTAGGGTTCAGTACTACCCACGTTTTCAGTCATCTGTTGGGTCTTAGAAGGTATAACCCACAATAAGAAGGGACAATGGTATATTGATCTCTATTAAGTTGGATATAAACTGTTTGATTGCTATAGAGATGAACATACAGTACAAAATTGATTCTTAAAGGTGAGGTCATTATAATAAAGAACTAAATAATAATATTTATACTTTTTTGCATTAAAAAAATTCTGCTTCCAAGCTTTTTGGGAAGACTCTCCTAATTCCTAATATGATTAATAACAGAAAAAATTCAATTTTTAGTTGCTCATATAGACAGCTTATTATATTTTTTCTGTAGTTTCTAAATGCTGGTTTGAAATTATTAGTGTCAACATATATTATTAAATTTTTTCTCAAGTACTAAGCAAAAAAAATTCTGCTCAGATCACTTCTCTGTTTTTTCTTTAGGAACATTATATTTTCATTAGTTGAGGAAAGCTGAATGAATATATGCATTTTTAAAAATTTTTCCTAAGAGTATAAATACATAAAATTGATTACAAAGAAGAAAAGCACCCTCATCAGTGCTGGTATACTAATCTTCCCTGATGCTATGCTACAATTCTATGAAGGAAGGGTCTATAAAATTTTTAAGGTGATTATTTAGAATATACAGATCCTCTGTGAGTCATCCATGGTATTAAGACTTTTGATTCATTGTTTAAAGGCTGTGTCAAATTAAATTATCATACATTTTATTGGAATATAAATCATTTACTAAAATTATGCAGTCAAAAAGTTTATAGAGATTATGCTTACATTCATAATTATTACTGATTATCAAACATGATTGAGTGGTAAAATATAACTTAATGTCACCATTGAGACTTCAATTTGACAGGACCAATTCACATTGTCAAATTTAGCCTAATAAGACAGAAAAAATACTTAAAAAATGCAAACAAGTATCCCAGCAATGATACAACAGCTATTTTTTTGAACCACATTGACAGATACCTGTTTCTTTGTGTATATAATGTATATACACATATATGTCTTTATATATATAACTTGAAATAACTATCTGTTGTGTATGAGACACAGAGGTAGAGGTGGCATGGAGATATTTTTGAGTGAACAGAGAGCAAATAAGGACAAAAATTATTTATCTGCTCAGTATAGACACAGCATGCAGAAGTAAAAACAACAAAATTAAATCATCTAGTTTACAGCGTCGGAACCTTTTTTATGGCTTTTCTCCAAGGAACAATACACTAAATATATGAAATCTACTTATGGTGGAGGGGCTGTAAACTATCCAAAGACACAGTTATTGCTTTTCAACATAGATTTCTTACAAAATGGGTATTTTAGAACTAAGCACTGACTCAGGGAGAAAGACCGCCATCATTAAGAAACAAGATACATGTTTGTGTATTAATTTCAAACGTGTTGCATCTAGGGTGGCCCTTCCTGCAGAGCCTCCAGTAGCACCTGTAGCAAGCTGCTCTATTCCGCCTGCTGCTGTGACAACTACCGGGGGCACACGCCAGGTCAGCTCCCAGCATCTGTGTCTCGCTGTAATTGCTCTGCCAGAGCCCTAATAGCTGCCTTCCTTTTCTCACCGAATAGTGAAGAGCAACAGTGCCCAAAGACCTCAATGCTGAGACTTGATCTTCCCCCCAGCCTACCCCCTCGGGGCCCATCATGTTGTTTGTGACTTTCCCTATTAGGTACTCACACTGTGTTGAGTAGGCTATCAAGACAACATTTGAAATTGCAGCATTAATTGCATCAATTACCTCTTTTTATTTGGCCACACAGTACCATTGTCAGCCTCAAATGTTCCTCTCTGCTAATAAGATTCTCCTGAAAAGGCTCTTTCCTTCCCCAAAACTGAACTTTTGCCAGGCTACATATCAAACCCACATGTAGATACTTATGTAGTGCCTATCATTCTAAAATATAACTAGTTGTCTTTGGGTGTCAAAATGATGAAGCTTCAAAGCTGTTTAAATCCTACTGACTATATAAATTGTAGAGTCAATATTCCAAGACACACCTGGAGACCATTACAATGTTAGCTGTGTATATTATCAAGTACTTACTGAAACAGGCTGTGATGAAATATGTTGTTGCTACATAATGATCTAAGAAAGGAACATGGTTTCAACAAACCAAGATACAGGAGGGACTCCTTAAAGCTTGTATACCTTGAGATGGGTGTACAAATAAACACAGGAGTGGAAATGGAGCTGACAAACAGTGTGGGTGAAGACATAGTGATAGAATGAATTAGGATATTTATAGAGGATTGCACATTAAAATACCTCTAAATTGTCAAAATGTTATTTATGTCAAAAGAAATCACACATCTGATGAAAAGAGCAGCATGAGGAACTGTACTATTTGTGTAATTTTTAGTCATGAATAATAATAGTAATAATGTGTACCTCACTGAGTTTGCAGAAAAAATGAAAAATATGTTAATTCAACATGAAGGTATAAAAAAGATAAATATTTATATAATTATATTTGATGTATATATGGCATGAAAGCTGAACAACTTGAAATTTAAATCTGAATTTGAACATTTCAAATGCTTTCATCACATTTTGATTTTAGACTATAAATTGGCAAATAAACAGTAATTCAAGAAAGTACTTTGTTATAAAAATACTAAGAGGATTCGGTAGTTTTAACAACTACCTCAAAAGCAGAATGCTATATAATTAAAAAAATCTACAAGTAGTGGGGAAATCTTCCTAGAAAGGAAAAATTTCCTCGTAGGTGGAGATATACAAACTTCATTGGATTTCTCAAATATACTTCATAGACAATAATAAATGAAAGAAAAGTGCAACTCAATTAAACTAATGTGACCTTCTGAGTTTTGTATCCAAAGGAATATTCAAACTCTTTGCATATCTGTATGTATGATAAAACTTTAAGAGTTGAAATTTATGAAACATTTTGATTTTCATTGCTCAGAACATTACCCTGGAATCAAAGAGAGCTAAATTCTTTGCTCTGTGTTGGTCTTTTATTCTTTTTTAAAAAAATAAAAATTCAGTTTATAGTGAAAGATGAAAAGATCACTAGAGAAAAGAAGGAAGGAAGGAAAATCTAAACTGATAATTAGCTTCACTAGATGTTTCTTTTAAAAGGGAAATTTATTTCCCTAAGTGATCTGTGAGGTTCTCTGGAGTATTAGTATGTTTGAAATGAGTTGAATATGCCCCATAGAAAAATAATTTGAAAAAGAGTTTCATCTTTTGACAAGTTGTGGATCAGCAATCCCTAAATAGAGCAACTTCATGTAGATGTGCACATATATATTTAAAACATTCCACTGTTTGATTCTCCTGTCTCTATTTAGTTTTCAAAGATCTAAATCAAAAAATCATTTTTTCTCTAACTTCTTATCCTCCCATTTGAAAGTAATAATATAGTAAAGACAAAGAAATAGATAATAGGAATGATACTGATATAGAAATAAGCTTTAACTGCTATTTTTTGATGGAAATCATGTCGTCTCTGGGATTCAAAAACTTTTCACTTATATCTACCCTTTTATTAAGTTTAATTATAGCTGTAACTTCCATTTGTACTTTTGTTCTTTGACTTCTTTTGTAGAACCATGACTTCCCTTAACTCCCACTTATATTTTCATGGAGGATTTTGGGAATAAGTGGTAAATCGCAAACCTCGGGGATGAAAACAACTATAATTCCTGCCATGTGCTAGGAGTTCTCTGCCAGTTCTTGAGTACCAGGACTATATTAACAAAACTAGCACCAAAATAAAAACATGATATATTGAAAAGAAAAACAAAATCTATAATAAGACTATAAAACGTTACTAGAGAAGTTATTTATAGCACGTTTGATCTTAAAGTAGGAATCTCCCTGGACATTCAATTGATTTTATATACATTAATTTAATTCAAATGTTATTTTGACACTGAATTCAAAGCAAAACATTAAAAGGAACTGTAAAACAACCTAAGTGTCCATTGATGGATATGTGGATAAAGACAAAGTGTTATATTACAAAACAGACTACTACTCAGCAATAAAATAGATGAATCTTGGCATTTTTAAGAATATAGATGGACCTAGATGGCATTACATTAATTAAAGTAAATCAGACTGAAAAGACAAATGTCATAGGATTTCATGGATGCTAATTGTCATATGTGGTAGATAAAACCAATGAAGGAACCAACCAACCAAACAAACAAAACATAAACAAACTGTTAGGCTACAAGGACAAAGAACAAAGTAGTTACCAGCAGGCAAAAGGAAAAAGCAGATGAGTAAACTGTGTCACAATGGTCCACTAAATGGTGAAGATTAGAATTAGATTCTGGTGATGATCGTGGTGTGGTATGTACAGATGCTGACACGTAATTCTGTATACCTGAAACCTATATGATGTCCGAAACCAGTATTAACTTTGATTTAAAAAATCAACCAATAAAAAAAAAGACTTCATTTTTTTAATCTACTTTTTTCTATTGATAAAAGAGGTTATCAATAGGTAAGGTCTCTTAGGGAAGAGTTTTGCATAAATTCCTCAAACAATGGGAGGTACTTTTCTTATATTCCATAAACAGGGTTTCGAGAATACAAACTGCCCTGTGGACATCAAGGAGCCACTTGGTGACTCAAACAGGACACATTTTAAACATTGCTCACAAGGCAAAGGAAACTGATAGCACAGGGAAGATGAGGCTTATTTCTGTGGGTGAAAAATGTAGAAGAGACTTTAAAGAATTTAGAAATTTAGATCTCTTTTAGCAAAACCGATAGGTGAGCATCAATTTTGGTGGAAGTCTATCAGAAAGCCAGTCATCACCATTGTGAGAAAAAGATAAATTACAAAAGAAAGCAAGTTGACTTGCCTCAGATTTTTCTTCTGGGAAAGACCATAGGATTACCTGTCCTAGTGCCTATTCTGCTCTAGCTAATGCTCTAATGTCAAGACTGTGCAATCCTTATTAAAGATTAATAATGAAATTTATCTGTAAAATGTATGACCAGTAGCCTTCTTCTGAAATGAAGATGCACTGATTAAAGCTTAGAAAACTTTCCACTGAAAATTATGTTGCTCTTAATGAAGCCTCAGGCTCAGCTATGCAGAACACCCAGTTAGTTCTACAGGAACCCTCCTTTCCCAACATTCTGAGCAAATGAGAAGTCAACAATGTGTTTCTTGAGGCTTCTGGTCTAGTTGAACCAGTTACTACCCGAACCATGTCAGGCATCCTAACTCGCTTTAGGGCACACTATCCAATTTGTTATGCTATCATATCTAACTTCATAATAAAGTTGTGACTTCTGCTATATTTCTCCAATATGCATAATACTGTTTCATAGTAACTAACAGGTTTTAAAGTGGTTAGATTAAAGAGAAAAGACAGAGCAAAGAATGAACAAATTATGAAAATAAATGCTAAAAATGAGGACATTTGGCAGAAACCAAATATGTCATAGTCTTCATTTGTCAGCTGAGCCTGAAAATAATTGGTTTTAAAATAAGTAATTTTAATATTGTTGGTGTCTTCATGAAGAAGCCAATAAACCATATGTCCCCCTGACTTTGGCACTGAAAAGTGTATCAACATATTATGTTGACTGTCTCTGTCTGAATTCAAACCACCTACTCAAATCCTGATACCTATTCACTAAAAATTATATTCCTAAATCAAAGATCTACCTAAAATTAAAAATTTTTTCTATACAAAATGAGAATTGCCAATGAAGTCAGAAAACTAAATACTAAAGTTGAATGAGTAAATGAAAGACAAAATTCAGAAACAGAAGTTTGTATCTTCTAAAACTACCTCAGAGGTCCCGAGACAATTAAGACAATGTAATCCATGTTTAGTATTTTCCGATACTTTTGCTTAAGTAATTATATCCAAATAATTCTAAAAGACTCTTCTAAAAGTTTATATATATATATTCATGTTGTTTTGATGAAAGAACTTCTTTAATCAATGATTTTGTTCCTTTCCTCACTTAAATTGAGGTTAAGTATTTCTGTGTTTTCCTTTAGTCTCCATATACTCCTTACATATTGATATAGCAATTTAAATCTGAGTAGTGATGTCAGGGCATCATTTTATCAGGCTTTCAAAAGTACAGTGACACATGTAGATCAAATGCTTTCCCTCTTTCATGAATGAGGAAATGGAAGCTGAGAAATTGCTACTCAGATTTAAATTGATAATCAATAGATTACTAATCCTCTGAGCTAAAGCTATGGCATGGCAGTGTGGGCATTCCCAACTCACTCATGTTTAACTTAGATGTTCCCTGGAACCATGTGATTACTTTTTAGCATATTAATTGCCATAATTAATTTTTAGCATATATTCAAATTTAGCTATTGTTACATTTAAGGAATGAATCTAAAATGATGGGTGGAAGAGGGAGCAGGTTACTAATCAGGAACTCTCCTTTGTCCCTAACTCATTTATACTTTGCTGTCCACAGGCTTTTGAAGCTTGTGAAAAATTGGACAGTCACTCTTTTTACCATTCCTTTATGGCAGGTAATTAAAGTCCAAAGAACTTAATGAAGTATATATTAGGCCTGAACAATCTATTCTAAATTTTCATCTTCAATCCCTTCCCATTCATTTCTTTCCAAGAATCTTAAAGCTTTCTTCAAAGATGATCACTGTTTTTAATATTCAAGAAACTTTCATATTTGGCATGTTCCATATGTCTGGAATATTATCATCTAGCTCTTCTGTCTGTCAAATCTATATCTCTCAAGGTCTGACCTAAATACTTCCTCCTCTGGGAAGCCCTCCTAGTTTCTCCAGGCAGATATGGATCACTTTCCCTTGCATCTCATTACAAGCTGATCAGATATTTATAATTTCAGTTATCATGCTAATTTTACTTCTCTTTAACAGAATGTGAGTTTCTAGAGGAGCTATTTTATTCACTCCTAGAGTGTGACTGAAAGTAATTGTTCAGTAGGCATATTGTCAGAAATAAAGAATATCTACAAGTACTAAGTAAATCCAAATAAATAAAGCACTAAGAAAATCCTAAGAATCCCCTCTCCTTTTTTTTTTTTTTTGTAGCCTCTATACCAAGCAAAATATCTACTATAAAAAGAGTATCTGCTAAATAAACCAACCACTTTAGGTTTAATTTAGGAGTAATTGTCTCTTATTAATCATATTCTCTACTAATACAGATGTATAAAATTTCAAGAACTACCTAGCACAGTTTAAAAATCATGGTGAAAAAAAATCTTTTCAATTAAAAAGTTTTCTTGCAAGAACTCAAGTTGGAATTCATATTTGAAGTTCAGCCACATTATTAAGCTAATGTGGAAAGAATACAAATTCATCAAGCAATTATTTTGCTTATAAAGTATCAACAGAATTCAGGTCAAATGTTCTTCCCTACAGAGAAAATAAAAATTCCATTTAAACTACTTTAACTATGTTTCAAATATAATACAATGCGTACAATGAACTCCAAATTTTAATTAGAATGGCAATAGGCATTACGATTGTGCTTGAGTGAATGGTTTATGTATCTGTAAAATATTTTAATTGGCAAATAATCTTTTCCATAGTTTTTATGTTTATATAGTTCCTATATGCTTATAAAATATAATAGAATGTACATTTTCTTTTTTTTAATCATTTGGAAATGTGATTACAACCATTTCCAGATTCTGTTTTTACCTAATAGAAGTATGATGGTTAGGTCTGCATATTGATAATGGTTGTAAATTAAATCTCTCTAGGTTGGTTTCTTAATTTTCCCCTTGGTGCTCATGAATTTAAGGGTCATAGTTTGATATTCAATTGTGTTAGCTACCTCCCAAATAAGAAATACCTCCGTTCATTGGAAATATGCTTACTCGCTAAACACAGCCAGAGATGATAGAGATCATTGCTTGGAAGTTCACAAATAACATTTTCTCATTTGGCAAGGTAATGGCACCAGACAACACCTGCCACCAGCACATAACGTAGAGAAGCGGGAGCTAGAGCTACCGCTTCCTCATGGATGTGAGGCAGCTGCAAAGAGCTGATGACTTTGCTATATCTTCATGTGGTATCCCCACATTAAAATGAAAGCTATTTGAATATATATTATTTTCCTTTACCATATTATTGTTTTTAAGCTTATAATTTTAAGGTTTATTCAGCTATTTCCCCATTGGACTAATGAGTTTACTAATGTAATATAGAGGGAGAAGTCATACTCACCTAGATATTGACTTATTCATATTAATATCATATTTTTTTGCATTTTCCCTTTGTTTACCAAATTATTTATATGAAAATTGAGACATCATTTTTAATTGTGGAAATAGATAATTTATATTGACTGTAAATTGCACTATAGGATCTAAATGTGGGGCATTTTCACATTCATTATAAAAATGTTTACTATGTTTGAGATGGTTAGGAAATATTGGCTTAGAACAAAGATTTCTAGAGGCTAAAATAGACCTTTTAATGGGTATATATTTATAAGCAAGTTGAAATTGTTATTTTAGAAGAAAAACAAAGAGATTAAGGGTACAGATCTTATATAAATCATAGATTGAAAATCCTGCTGTTAATTTTACCATTTCTCATAATTTATCCTAAAGGAATAATTAGAAAGCTAATTATTTTTCACAAATTATGCTAGTAAAAATAGAATGAACATATTGTAGTGTAAAAAAACAACTTTGTGCTTAAATTATAAAGTGACTTAAATCTCTAAGAGTTCACGGTGATACAGTAAATACTCAAATTAAGCAAATTGAAAGGTTATAATGTGATATTCTTTTGCTTTTTATTATTTAATTTTAATTACACTATTTTTGTGAAGTAATGGTTTACTACACTGTATGTGACTTAGGGGTATTAGGTTCACACCTCTTCTGATGTATGTCCCCATACCCACCACTGAGTTATCCAGAATCCCCACCACAGCCTCCCCAAATTTGCTCCCCAATTTGCTCCTCAAACTACATAAAGTTTTGCATTGAAAATGAAGTTGAATGAGTTACAGTATAAAACGAGGTGGTGAAATCACTAGCAAATTGTATTTTTCTTAATATATGTCTTTACGCCTATACGACTGAAAAGATTTTTTGATGTGACAATAAGCATGATTTTAAAAAATAAAATCCCTATGTGGGGCTCCATTCTGATCTACTTTGTGACCTTGGGGAGAGTTATTTATTAGCTTTAAGCATCAGTTTCACTCCTTCATTGAAACCATAACAATTATATAGAACAGATTTATAAAAACACCTCATACAGTATTGCATCAATAAGCGTTTCTGTTGTGACTGCTGTTACTATTAATGATGAAAATAAGGCCATTTATAGTTAGATAACTTGGGAAGTATTTTGTTTCTCAAGTCTAAAAGGATACATATTAGAAAGGAAACACAACACTTTCTAAAAACTACTTAAGATAGTACTTTATCTTATACAGTAAGTCTTCTCCTTTAGGTGAAAGGGCCATCTTTTAACACATATTGAAACATCAAAGAAAAGGTTTTTCTCCAAGATGTTGTTTATAAGAAATATGACAGGTATAGAATAAACTGAGGATAATTTAGAAATGCTAGCTTAGGGATGGGAACTGGAAAGGCATAGAAATAGGTTTCAATTCTTATCTGACTATTACAATGCTTAACAGCATGAAACTATTGAATCCTATGTATTTGTTAATGTTTACATCTGTCACTACAAGGGCATACAATGACAGAATGAAATATGAAAGAAAAACTCAAAAACTTTTGTCTTGGCAATGGTGTTTTGAATAGTTTTCCATGGTGTTTTAGTTAAATTTTCCCTTAACAAAATAAGATGTCTGCATTAAATTTAGTGGATGTGTTTTCAAACTTTGTACCTATAATTGCATTTCTTCTAATAACATACCCACTCATTAGTACTGTAACAGAACAGAGGGAACCATCATGAAGACATGTACGTCTCAGTAAATCCAACAGTAGTGAAGAAAGTAGAGTAGCAGGAGCTATGGACTCACTAAATATTATCTTCAGATACAGGGTGAATGACTTAATACTGGTTTGTTAGTACTGACTTTCTATTTTTTTTAACTTAGCAATAAACTTGGTTTTAGTATTTACCCCCTGCTTTCTTATCTTCTGTCACGTCACAAGCAACTACCATTCTATCTCCCCTTCCTTCTCACACTGCTCATTTCACTAGTCACAGGTGTCACATCACAGCCCTCATGGACTCCCCATGTGTCTGGACAGTCATCACAAGTGACCATCGCCAGCATGCATGCAGCCTGTCTTCACAGGGGCTGCTGCATCTACTGCACTTATCTTTCTTGTATCTACAGAAAAGCAGGAGCACAATGAAGAACCTGTCACTGTCAAATATTAAGAATTCTGGTTGGGTTAAGAATGAGCACAGAAAAGGATGACCCTGGAAAGCCCTTGATCATTGGCTTTGTCTGTAGAACTACAAACTAATTTAATGGAAAGAACTGAATCGAAAATATAAATCAAAGAAACATTCACATTATTCAGAAACTACTTATTTCAACCAGCAAGCCTAGGAATAAAATGTATGTCAACCCCTCAAAAGCCAAACAAACATACAGAAAAGGGTGATAAACTACTACCATGTATCTGGCTCTAATCTCTTACATTTTGCCTCTATCACTCTATTTAGTGAATTATAACCAAGAACACTGAGATATGTTTGTTTCTAAGGGAACAGTCATGAAATAATATCCAAATAATATTATTTAAAGGCAATCTTTAAATTTGAGCTATGTCATAGAATTATAAAAGTCAACTATGACTTTACCCATCTTTCTGAATTGTCGAAGTAAGGAAGCATTTCTCATATAGCCTAAGAATCCCCAATTTCCAGGGATAAATGCTGAATATGCAGTAGTGCACTGAGGATTGACCTTCTCTCTGTGAAACCTTATTCCTGATGAAGCAGTAGGCCCCTGTCCTTGCCACTGGCATGCTTCAGGGCTGAAGCTTTATAATAGCCAACTGCCTCCAGATTCTGGTGCAAGGTGGACAATATGAAATAAAGTATTTAAAACATCCATAAAAGCTTTCATGTTCATAGCTCAAAGAGCTTTATAAATCCAATTAATTCATCAAGCTTCATGAACTCTGAAGGGTGCACATAATTACAGCTCTACATGTGGCTAACCATGAGCATTAAGTAATCAGATGTGTAGTTTAACAGAACCCAGATATTAACTGTTCAGTTTAACTTTCTTGCATCTACAGAAAAGCAAAAACACAATGAAGAATCTGAGTCATGACAAATTCTAAGAATTATGAGTTGGGTTAAGAATGAATACAGGAAAGGATGACCTTGTTGCTAACGCCCCAAAGAACTTTGGCTAGTTCCACTTGGGCAAGGTGAATTTGCATCAAGGAGATGCATCTCCAATGTGATGCACAAAAGCACTTTGTAGGGCCTCCCTGGTGGTGCAAGGGGTTGAACACCACTCTGTAGGGCTTCCGTAGCCACTGCATCACCAGTTCAGTCCTGGCCAGGGAGGGGGCCCACATGGTGCAGCAGACCTTTCTTGCCTTGCCCGCTGCTCCCCTCAGCAGTGGGCAGTGTCTTTCGGTAGGTCTGCCTGTTCTGTTCCCCATTCTGTCTTTGGTGAATCCTCTCACCCTCCACCCCCACACCTCTGGCCTGTACCCCAGTTCTTGTATGCATAAATAAATATTTTTTTTTAAAAAAAAGCGCTTTGTAGAAGCTTTTGTGGGCATGCCAAAGGAAATCTGGAACTCATCATCAGAGGAAATTATTTATTTTAAAATATATAGTTTCAATATATTTCAAAATACTAAATAAACACTAAACCGATTTTCTTTGTGTATAACTTATTCCCTCAGATGAAGTAAAGCTCTTTAGGAAGTTTACAATCTTTCGAATAAAAATATTCTGATTGGAATAACTTGCTTGCTGGGTAACCTGACTGACTAGAGATGAAAAAGTACAAAACTCTGAATAAAACAAATAGTTTTCCAACAACAAAAATAAATCTGTACATTAAAAACATTGTAAGCAGAGGCACCAATTATATGGGTCCTAATATATTTTGTTCCAGGACATGGATTTCCTCTCAATGAATATAATCAATAAAAAGCTCTAAGACTGTGGAAAAATCTTAACTGTCAGTCTCGCATAATATAAACTCAACCCATATCTGAGCTGGTGCTACTAACGATTCTTTCTAGTTTCACTGGTGGAAATGAATAACAGAAAAAATGGAACATCAATTAAAATTTCCTTTTCTTGGATGAATGTATTGATGTTTACTTGGTGCCACACAAAGACTACATAACTCTGTCAGGTAGGACACTCACGACCATCCTATGGGATTAGTTATGGTACAGTCATCTTGCATATGAAGAAACGGAGCCCTTGAGTGCTGGGACAGCATGAGGGTCACAGAATTGGGAAAGGTAGATTAGAGAATCAAAACCAGATATATATAACTCTGGAATGTGAAACATTTATTACCATGCTAGATGGTATTGTAGAGAGCGCTATAGCTCATTTTTAGTAATATACATTTTAGAGTTCTAATAATAAAGTTCTCCACTGGGAGTATGCATATGTAAATAAGTACTGTTGGCAAAAAATTATTAAGAAATTCAAGATACATTTTGTTTGAAGCTAATACTATATTCTTTAAAGTCTTCTCATAATTTAGAACTATTCACATTTGTCATTTTACTGATATACAAAATTCAAAACTGCCACTCTAAAACATTTTTAAATATTCTAAACCTGGAATAGAAAACTTCTTTTTTTCCCCAATTTTCTCTGACAGTCATTGGCACAGAAGAAAAACAGAAATGGAGTAACAATTTGGAATCTTCATGCCAACTTCAGTAAGAAATATGAAGCCCCCGGATAATGTTATAAAAACAATTTAAAAGTCAGGATAGTGAATACTTTTACGTATACCATATACTATTATAGTGTGAAATGTAGTTCTTTATTATGGGTTATTAAAATAGAGAATGGAAAAAGATCTGAGAAGGGGAGACAGAAGTATGCATAGGGAAACTGAGGGAAGCATCAGTGAATAATACACAAAAGCTACACATCCATTTCCGGGGGTGATTATCTTTGGAAGAGAGATTTAGAAAGATGATACTTAATATATAATAAATGATTCATTCGTGAGGTAGTAATCCCAGGACATCGATTTTCACTGGTTTCTATCTCCATTTCATAACTTCCTAGACTTTCCATGTCATAGTGTGCTTTTACCTTCCCGCCACCCTATGGACACTGGCAGTAGAACAGAGGACGTAAAAGAGATGCTCATTCTCATTCAACGCGAACATAACCATGTCACTGTCACATATGACCAGAACATAACCATGTCACTGTCACATATGACCAGGTCAATTTTCAAAACTGTTGTCAATAATTAGATAGAGACTCTTATTTAAATAATCAAAGGCCCTTTAGATTACATCTGCATTTTACAATTGTCTATTTTCACCACAGAAACATTTTGTTCTTGGATTTCTACTGATTGCATGAAAATGCATCGTCAGGTTAAATTTTATAGAAATGCAGAAGAACGCTAACTTTCTGTAACTTCAAACCCAGTCAAGATTTTTTGCTTTTCTACAAAAAAACACAAACAGACCTCAATGAACCACATTTGTTATGACCGGTGGACACCAGACCCCCAAGACTCTCAGTACCTGCTGTCTCTCCAGGCGCATCCTCTTGGCGGCGTTTCTACTCTCACTCTCACAGGCTGAGGCCAAGATACTCTCTGCAACTGCTGAAGTAAGGTGGGAGGGAATAGGTCGAGACTAAAAAAAAAAGAGAAAAAAATTGAAAAGATGATTAACAGTATCATTAACAGACCGATACTCTGCTTAGAAGATTTCACAGGACGTGCTGGAATAGCCATTTATTTCAGTGAACTTATGTCAATAGAAAGAGGAAATGGGGTTGCAAAGATGAACAATGACAGCTAGTTAGAGGTTCAGGCTACAGTTGCCACTGAGATCCACCATTTATTCCCACAGCTCCATTATAACAAATATTTAGTCTGGGCCATCAAGCTGGAGTTTGAAGAGGCAGTGGCAAAAGTACTGACCAGGTTTTGCAAATGAAACAAGTCTTTTAAGTCTTTTTTTAACATGACAATGCACAACAAAACAAAAACAAAAAACAAGTGACGGGGCTGGAACACAATTGGAAAAGCTGATAATCAAACCATGTTGATCTTAAAGTGAAATATTATCAATAGTTGCAGTCTAAGGTTTGACATGATTAATGTGATTAAAAGCCTTTAAAATACTTTAAATGCAAACTAAAAGTTGGTCCTGGAACAATTTTGATGTCACAAGTTTGATGTCTACAACATATGTGCCTGTTTTATTTATGAAATGAGTTAATATTAATTTAATAAAGTGAAAGCTGGAAGCCCATATTCTGTGTAGTTCACACAGAAATTAATTACTCTCCAACTAATTTCCTAATTTACTACAAATTGTTTGCAACTCTCCTTTGTGATCATCAGAAAAGTTTTCCATTATTTTTCCCATAATTACAGGCAATTCATGTAGCTTAAAGATGAAATGCTTAATGATATTGAGCAGTTTTTTTAAATTAAAACAAGTAAATGATAAATAAAATGAAAATTAAACCAGATGAGATGGAAAACATAAAATTACAAAATAAAATGATCTTTTAGAAAGCTAACATATATAGTTGCATGCCACTTTAGAGATTTCAAAACTTCAAAATATGTATGGACACCATTGAGTAGAAGCTTCCAAACTAATAAAGACCTTTTAATTTATTTTAATATAAATTAAAGTGAGCATGTTTTTATGGTACTTGGTTCATTTTGCTGACTCAAGCAGGCAGCAAATTGAATCTAGAACAGCTAAACTCAAATCACAGTGTTTTAGCAAATACACCTCAGTGGGATTTGTGTAGTGCACTCTGATGTTGATTGAACGAGGAAGCAATTTCTGCAGCTGTGTCAGCAAACTTCCTCAAGTGTGAACTCTGCAGGCAAAAGGTAGAAAATGCACTATCTCCATCTGAAATGTTAGCTGGACAACTTTGACAATAAACACTAGGATATTGGGAATTACGTTTCTGGAAAAAAAAAAAGTATAGAGAACCCTTGAGGTGACAGGAGAAATACAACAGAAGATTTTTGAGAAGGAAATTATAAAGACAGGACTGTGTGGAAACATAGAGGAGGATCAAAGAGGAGTATTTGCAAAAAGAAGAGGCTACCATAAAGATAAATAAAATTTCATATTTCTTCTTCATTTCATTCTTTTTTTTAAGTTTTTTTTTTATTTATGCATAAAAGAGTGGGATACAGGCCAAAGGCAAGGGAGGTGAGAAGATTCACCAGAAACAGAGTGGGAAGCAGAACAGGCAGATCCACTGAAATACACTGCTGAGGGGAGCAGCAGGGAGGCAGGAGAGGTCTGCTGCGCCATGTGGGTCCTCTCCCTGGCCGGGGATCTAAAGTGTGCGCTGTAGCGACTGCGGAAGCCCCACAGTGCGGTGCTAGTGCTCAACCCCTTGAGTCTCCTAGGAGGCCCTCATTCTTTTTTTTTTTTTCTTTTTAGATTTTATTTATTTTTGTGAGGAAGAACTGGAGTGTAGGCAAGATTTGGGGGGGTGTGAAGGATTCAACAGAGATAGAGTGGGGAGTAGAATAGGTGGATCTACTGAAATATACTGCTAAGGGGAGCAGTGGGCAAAATAAGAAAGGTCTGCTGTGCCATGTGGGTTAGCTACCTGGCCAGGATGGACTCAGGCCTTGCAGTGGGCTGTCACAGGGTTAGCGTTGACTTAGCCCCTACACCATCAGGAAAGCCCTGAATTTCACTCTATATTTCACTACTGTTGGATAAGTTATCTAGCTCAGAAGCAAATACATATTAAGCTATAATATCATTAAAAGATGGCCACAGCATGGCTCAAAATTATAATCTAAAGTGTGTGGGAATTATCTGCACAATGATGTCCTTCTAGTCAATTTATGTTTTAAGACTTATAGGAAAAATGGGAGTAAGAACATTCCATTATGAATATATATTATGATTGCAGTTAGCATTATTCAAATAAAAGTGAGTTTACACCTTAATAAATGACATTGCTAGATACGTCATCTGCTTTTAGACACTGAATTAATAATCTAAATAAAACATCAGTAACCTCTCTTTTGTTTATGCAATCATTGCCTGTGACATGAAACTCACAGAAATGTATTTCTGCTTATTATTTTGTTTTTCTCTTTATCAGGCATCTCTATTCATATGAAGAATACATAATGTTGGAATTTTATTTCTATCTGTCTAATCTAGCTGTCTCTCTACATAGTATAACATGGAAGTTTATCAATCTGATCAAATGGTACTAAAGAACACATGTACCTTAAGTGCACAAAAGCTTGTTTGAGAGCAGAGAGCAAACTAGCCCTCTAACTATGAGTAGTTAGTAGCACTTCCATCTAAGTCCATTTCTAATTTTTAAAAGCAAAGTGGGAAGTAATTTTTATAGAACAGGAAAAATTGTTATGCATGATAATTTATATTACTACTCAATGAAAGTGATAGAGTTGGGTATTTCCCAAATATGTTAAATTGGTCTTCTCAGAAGCTAAGATATGTCCCAGCTAATTGGAGCAAAATATTTTTAAGGTCACCAAGTAACCTAATACTTAAAGATTTTGTTTAAAAAATTCAATGATAAACAAATTATGCACTCTTTGTACTCTTTTTTTTAAGTGAGAAAATTACTAGTAGAAGCAAAGATAGTTAGACATCACCAGTAAATTTTGAATAATTTAGAATAATAATTTTAAAAATAAGAGTTGTTCTGAGTTTACTAAGAATCATAGTTTGAGATAAAATATAGAAATTTAGTAAAAGCTTCTTCTGTAGAGTTTGAAGAAACTGAAATCAGTTCTTTTAATTTGCCAAAGAGCAAATGGAGCTCTAGATATAAAAATCAAGTTTCATGTCCCCCAGCTCTCAACTTTCACCACCCTAAATTCTATTGTACACATAATACTTTCATGTAATTTATCATTAATAATATATTTTAGGGGGAATATCCTTATATGCAAAGTACTGTACTCAACCAAAAAAATAAACTCTTCAAAGTTAGTCCTTTATATGTGTATACTATAATAACCTGATTGAAGGTCCTTGGATGGGAAGGCAGAATGAATCAATAAAGTCTTTATTACGGTTTATGAAATACAAAGATATTTTCAAAAAATTTACTTATTTTAAATACATTTACCTCCAAGTAGAAAACTAGTACCAATTTAATTTTAAGAAATATTATTAATGCCTAACTCATATTGCGTGCTTAGATTGTAGAGGCATTAACACAAAAAACGTATTGTTTTAGTCTTCTAAACAACCCTTGTTAGGGATTGTTAAGTCACTTATAATTTAGAGAAAACAAATGGAAGTTCTGAAAGATCCACAATTTACCCAGGATTCCATGCATGTGTAAACACCTGGATTCAAAGTGATGTCTGGTGATAAATTAGGCATAATATTTCCTAGTAAATATTTACACCAATTTTACAACTAAGGCCTCAGTGAGCTTACATAAAGTTAGCAGTCTTAAATATTAAACACATGTCTGCAGTGAAATCAGTTTACAACCAATTCCAGTTCTGCTCAAGCAGATATTATGATCATAAAATCAAAATTCTGCCAATACATTTTCCTATTAATTGTTCTAAATTGTCAATCTAAAGTCATATGATTTTCTGGTTGGATCAACCAGCACCAAGAAATTACTGTACATGAAACATAATGAAGCTTAATTCCATGCCCAAAATGCGAATGAGGAGCCAGGCAGATTTCTTTCTCTCCTGCGAGGCAATCCAGCTAAACATGTCCATGGATGTAGTAGTGTTGAGTCAATAATAGCTGCCAGTGCTCCTCAAGGCACAAAGAACTCAATTATGCTGCCACTGATCATAACACACTAACAGCAAAGTCTTTTGTTTATTTTTCCTTCATTATTTGGTGCTGATCTATTTCATAGAGAAGGGGATTAATCAGGTTTACTTCTTATAAAGCAATTTTATCACAGATGAATTTAAAACTATTATTTAGAGTAAATTCTGAGAAACATCTTCTCAGAAACTCTCTCTTCATCACATTGAATAGTGGAAAGCTTATTATAATATCATGCCTTAGGTTCTTCCTGGCAGATAATTAGCAAGGTATGTCAAGGGCAGTAGTCATAGATTTCACCAGGGACACAAGAGCTGAAGATTCCCTTTTACATCAATGAGAGTGAATAAAACACAAAAGCACCATATAATAGAGATTATTTTTATAGGAATTGAATGCAAGGAAATTAATGGATAATTTATAAAAAGCAACACTTCTGGTTTAATAATTTTCAATAAATATTAGTATATATCTTAAAAGATTTTAAAATGATTACAAAATATATATAATCATACATTCTACCTGATCTGTACCTAGATTAACATTTGCTCCTGTGTCTTTTCCTGAGTATGAGATAATGCTACCCCCCACCCCAAATACACACTCAAATACACACACTAATTATCTCTTCATAATAAACTGTCATTCTCAAGTGGGACAAGTTGATCTTTCCCCAGCACTGTTCTTATTGTAATAATTAACGTGTGCCCAAATCAGTGATGGTTGTTTCATTTAACAGATGGTTAAACTGTCACATGAAGCTTTGAGAGTTTAAAAAGTCACATTTTAATTGGGGATTTTAGATGTGATTGCTGTTGGCAAAATGTAAATGTGTCCTTACTTATATAAATATAAAACTACCGCATCAACAAATTATTCCAATTTTTGGTCTTGAAATTATAATTAAAGTTAGAGTACACTGAACTTCTGCTTAACATATAGGATGTTGCAGATTTATTTTTACAATTATAAAAAAAGTAAAAGGAGATCAAAACCATAAGTGCCTGTTTGTGGCGATGCTCTTCAGACTCTGCCATTAAAACAAAGTTTGGTCAAGTTATCAGTCGGGGCCAGATTGCCAGCAACTGAGATACAACAAAGATTTTAAGTAGAATGAGATTCATCAAAATAATTAAAGCAAATTATTTAGAAATCAGGCTTTATATAGGATATTAAGATTACTTTTCCGCATCCTGTTACTTTATAAAATACACAATTTAAGAATTCTGCAGCTCAGAGGATATGAATCTCCTTTCCCCATAAGATGGCATGACTATGACTAATGTTTTAATTGTTACAGATTATGTAGAAAGTTGTAGCTCTTGCGAGCCCTTCTGTTGATGGCTAGCTTCATTTGCAGAATTAATGGAATAAAGTAACAGTATAACAAGTAAGTCAGACTGACCTGGACAGTATTGTATAATCAGCTACTTGAAATTTGTCTAACTGATTTGCTATTTAATCTCTCATTGCTCAGTTGTCCAGTCAGTATCATTTCTATTTTCATAACTCACAAAAATAAGGTTCAGTGATTAAATTATAAATAGTGAAAGTAATCTCTGTATCCTGGGGCAATTAGAATCCCCTAAAGAAATATACAGAAAGTCACTGATATTTTCACTTATTCAACAAACACATTTAATGTGCACTTTCTATCAGGAGTTGTGCCAAGTCCAAAGACATGAAGACCAACAAAATTAATACTTCTGTGATCATAGAGTTTATAAAATAATACAGTGTCTAACTCATAGGGTATATCTAGATACAATAAAGTATGTTTATTATAGTATTACCATCTCTTCTTATAACCCTGAGATTGCATAAAATGAAAGTTTTGTTTTGTTTTTTTTTTAATTTGAGACAAACTCAGTGGACAGGAATGATAGTAGATTCTTCCTTCTTCCCTCCTTGTGTGAGCATATGCTTTGTGGGAGAGATGATGTATTTGTAGCTGTGCTGATTTCCCAGCGGTTGCTGTACTACCCAATAAACAGAATATGCACTCAATAATGTACCCCAAATTTGAAAATGTTTGAATTCTGAACTATAGATATTCCAATATTTTAATTAAAGGATATAGATCCAGACAAAAATAGTAGGTCAAAAATTCCCAGTGATTGATCTAAGATATTGAGTTATAATTCAAACAGGGTTAGTCAAAACCCTTACCTGGAAATGAAGACCTGGGGTTGGAAGATTGCTCTTGGACTGCAAGTTTTATGAATGAAGGCTTAGTGTTAATAATTTCCCAACAGGTAGAAAGAACCTGCCTGAGAAATAAGCTAATATACAAGAAAAGCCTCTTTAAGAAGTAGGTTATTCGAATCCATGGATTCAGCTATGTGGGAATGCTTGGACTTTGCAGGTATTTGAGAAAATTATCTTGACTAATCTAAAAGGAGTTTGAAATGTGTTTTAAAAATAATTTTACTGAAGAAATATTGCATTAAAATGGTAAGTTTCAGATATGCCTCATAATCAAATCTGCATATGCAATAAATGCTAAATAACCTTTATTTAGGGTTTGATTTTGAATACTTCATTATGAATTACTGGTCTATACTTTGGCTTTAACTCAGAACATAATTGTGCTTTAATAATAATCTTTCACAAATACATGTGGAAATAATGTCTTACAGTTAATACTTAGAAGCCCAGGTTAAGCTAACATTTTATGAATATTGTGATAGCACCTTTTCCATAAAAGTTTTTGAAGTCTAAAACTACATACAAATTTTAGTTATACATTTGTATCACTAATCACACTAAATGCCAAATAAAAATATATTAAAAATCAAGTATCAGGAGTTATAAAAAATTAAAATTACCATTTAATTACTGTCTTTTTTTGGTGAAAAATCTCCTGAAACATTTAAAATATATTAGGCTAGATTTTCATTCCACATAAACTTTTAAATTTGAAATACCAATAGAAGAATATTGTTAAACAATAGCATGTAATGAAAATTAGCTTACCTCCCAACTAATTTCTACCACAAAGAACATATTACTAAATAGCCATTCATTCACTCATCTTTCAGTCAACAATTTTAATTTAATTGAACACGAACTGAGCAATTTGCATTAGCAACTAGTTGCAATATATAAGACAGTATGGGGGTACAGATATGAACAAGTCAAGAAGCAGAGTTAAGAACACGAGTTCTTACTGGGGAGCTAAGGCTCATATACAAACAGTAAAATAGGACAGGATAAAATAAAACTACAAAAAATGTACCACAAAGTACAATTTGCACACATAAGAAAGACAGATTTAAGGCTGCTTTTAGTGAGAAGGATTAAAGAAAGATATATTTGATTCAGTAATTTAAGTAGTTCAACATATTGAGACAGTAAGGATTTTCCAGTACAGGAAGACTTGCAATGCACTTTTACATTCGAATGCATTTTGTCGCATTTCTCAGTTACCAAGTACTGGATCAAGTAGGAGATTTTCGATTCACATAGCGTTGCTGGTTTTTGTGTGTGTGATAGTGATGCCTGTTTCCAATTTTTCTATAAGGGAACTGAAGCTATGGATACAAGGTTATAAGTAATGACTGTCAAAGCACAGATGAGAGCCAAGATCCACTGGCTATAAAATCAGGAAGATTTTCTTCAATTTTCCTCACCAATGTTGCTAATTTTCCATTATTTTCTTCTTGGCTCAGTTTCCTTTTTCTTATAGTACATTTTAAATAATTTAGAGATAACCAGTGTGTGGTAACCGCAATAGTTGTATGGAGTATCTCTTTTCTTCCTGACTGGCATTTATCTTTAGTGAAAAGTAATTTGTTTAAAAAAGTGACAAGCTTTTTCTTTTAGTAGTTTGAAGATTGTCTTCTGACATCTATTTTGAGGACAAGAAATATGTTCAGTCTGTTCTTCTTTTGTAGATAATCACTTGTTCTTTCCAGTCAACATTTAACAATTTCTTGAATCTACTATAGTTTTACTAGATGTGGATTTGTTTTTATCTGTACTGCTTAGAACTATGTTTCTCTGTTCTTATGATTCATGGTTTATACAGTTCTGAAAGTCTCCCTCCTCATCTGTTTGAATGTGGCTTCTTCCTTATTCTAATTTCCCTTCTAGATTGACAATTAGATCCATCTTTATTATTCTATTCTACGTCTTAACTTCTTTAAAATATATATTTCCCTTCTCTTTTTATTTCCATGAGTAATTTCCATGGTTCCATGTTACAGTTTATCAATTTTCTCTTTGAGTCTTACCCTCTATGTTACCCTTCTGTGCCTGTCATCTAGTTCTTGAAGTGGTAATCTGGTGTCACTAATCCCCTTCAATGGATGACCAGCCCCTCCAGGGTCACAGCTTTACATACAGTTCTCAATCATGTTCTTGTCTAATCACAAACCTGAGTGGGCATTCAGACCCTCGAGCTTTGATTTTGGGGGACTACATTCACTGTTTCTACCTTCCTACCATGCTACTCCATTAAATTACAACTTGGGCTAAGTTGTTTGTGAACTCATGGCTTGGGAATTTTCTGTTGTTTCATTTGCACTTAGCCAGGTATTTTTTAACTGTATATTTTGCACAGTATTAGTAAATGTTTGTAGAAGGAATGAGGGTGGGGTTGGTGTATTCAAATACACTCAGGTCAACCTTTTGTTGAAAGTAAAAGATGCAAAATTGAGTAACTTACAACCATGTTGGCTAAATTCTTTATGCTCTAGTTACTCTTCAATTTTATGATTTATAAATATCTGAGTTGGAAAAAAATCAGCCAAAACTACAGTGATCTCATGTGATGGCCTAAATGTTCAAGGAGATAACTGAGTATATTAAAGTAAAAGGGAAAAGTGAGAGAGATTGCCAACAAGTTCATGCTATCTGTGACTTTAAGTAAAACAGTTTATAAGATAACCAGATTCCTGAATACTACTGCTAGACCCAACATCAACCAAGAAAGTTTTTTTCTTATAAATGTTATAATGAAATGACATTGAATGAAAGCAGGTTATTTAAGAATCTGTTACATAGATACCATATATACAATCATGCTTTGCTTAATGACAAGGACATAGTCTAAGAAATACATTTCCTAGCATTGCTAGGTAAATGACCCGCTGTTGACCAAAATGTTAAGCAACACATTAATATCCTCAACAGCCCTTTCTTTTAGTAAGAAGACTAAAAAATGAAGCCAAGATCAAGTTACCTGTGGCCCCCTAGAAAACATAAGTTGTCATGATCCAATTTATCCAACTTCTCTTTTTAAGTTTGTGTTTCATGAACAGAGCAATGCTAACCCACCAGATGAGCAAGCATAGATGAAAGATACGCTGGTCTTAGACAACTTCTCAGCCATCAGGGACCAAAGAGCAGTGCCAAAATAACCAAAAGCACTGGAAGGAAAACATGCAGCCAGCTCAAAAGTGAAGGTTGCATTAATAAGAGAAAGTCAATAAAAGAAGATCTCCATTAATGGACTAAATCAGAACTAATCAATTATAGTTTCTCATTTTCTATACTTCCTTGTTCCTAACCCCTATTATAATCCTTAAAAATCTCTGTTCATTTAAAATTGGAGGCAGATTGGACAAAGGAAGAAACTGGAGCTCTTGGCATACATTGAAACTGCATTCATTATGAAGAACCTCATCTCCTTGAAAGACAGAAAATGAATCATACCCTAATCTCTTCCTAAAATCTGCCAGGAAACCAATCTAACCTTGCACAAAACTTTACTTAAAGTATGAGTTGCCTTGGAAGTAGGCTCAAATTGCACCCAAATTAACTGTTCTATATGGGATCATTTCATAAGTTTGAATTTTATTGAAACTTAGAGAATAATGACAATGCAAAGGAATTGGATATTGTAATATGTGTATGATCTTTGAGTACTACCTTGTCTGCTATTAGTGAACATGTTTCTAACTGTCTTGTATTTCTTACATATACTCCCCTTCACTGTGTAGCTCCTAAGACTTGGTACTCCTTAAGAGCTGGAAAAACCAACACCCTGAGAATCAACTGAAGCCTAAATAGAAGGACTCCAATGAGGTTCTACTCACCACTCACTCTACTGTTAACAGTGTATCAGTCTCTAGACTGAATCATCATCCTTGGTTGTTCAACAAGAAATGGAAGATACAAGGAGAGATTTTTTGGAAGTAAAGAAAAATTTAGTCTCAAGATAAAATGGGTTATTTTTTCTAATGAGATAAAAGAAAGCTCTAAGACAAAATGCAAAAGGAAAAAGAATATGTAGAAGTTTTGTGGAAAAGAAATGTTAGGAAAAGAAACCATAATATGCAGTCAAGTTGGATAAGATCAAATGACTGGCTATACGGATTTTAAGTTTTAATATCAGGAGGTATTTTTGTCAAAAACCAATTTTAATTTCTTTCATCTGCCATGGGGACAAAAGTTTAGATCTATGGCCAGCTTTTAATATCAGATTCAACTAATTAAGTAGTTTACCAGAAAAAAAATCTTTATTATCAAAATACCTTCATGTCATTTCTACCATTAGGTTTTTGGTTACTTTAAGTAAATCTTAAAGTCTTGATTTTAAAAGCTAACTTTTGTTTGTGACCATGAAATTTTTTTCTATATTTTCTTATAAAATATTGCTTAAGTATTGCTTCAGCATAAAATATGTAGTTCAAACCTTCTAATAACTATGACAAAAGTTTCCTGAAAACAAAAATTCTAATAAGTAGCCTTTAACAAAAAAGGAAAATCTCAGAAGAGTTTCTGAGACAATCCATGATTTTTTTCTTTCTCCTTGTATTAAGAAAAATATTAAACAATTAGACTTTTTACTATGTTCAGTTTCATGGGACATGTGCCACATTCAAAGATGTGCAGCAAGTACTGCGTGACAGACCATCTAAAAATTATGTAAAGCTTTTTTAAGGCCTGATATATTCTGGTATAATACTAATGTCAATTCTTGTTATTATTCTAAAATATTGTATGACACAAAATTTACTAAATTTCCTTGTCAGCTGTGGGATGAGTAGATCTTAATTATGGTCATTTTAAAGTCGTTTTACACATTTGCAGAAGTTATTTACTCAAACACTTTATGTTTGCAAGGATTCAGAAGAAAAGGACTTTGAAAAATAGTCTGGAAATACTGGCTTATGATATAACTGAATGACAATAAGAAATTACAGATTTTATGAAGAAAACCTGGTCTCTGGAGGACTCTTGGTGCCTTGGTGGTATGGCAATACACACCTGAAGAGAGTTTTTATTTATGAATCTGTAACATTATAAAACAATGTTATCTTAATAAAAATAATTTAAAAATTCTAAGAAGATTGAGATTTTCTATATGGAATGAATTATTTAGGACAAATAAAATTTTTAATGATTTTTTTGATATTTGTGTTTTGCTTTTTCCAGATAAAAAAAGCTTTACTTTTGAAACTATGACCTACAACATTGGTAAATTACATCTTTTTGTGGCTATAAGGGAAATATCTTCTTCCCCACCCCCGTCCCCAAACTCAGAGACATTAGTAGATGTGAATGTTTCTTTTGCTCTAAGAGTTAAATACATGTGTGTGATTGAAAATTATTCTAGCTTATTTTAATAGATGGCTTCCATACTCCCCTACTCACAAGATGAAGTGTTCAACTTCCACATGTGTAACCCAGTGAGTATTTACAATCAAATGCTGAACATTTCCCTTCCTTGAGTTTGACCTATGTCTGGTGCAGTAATCAGAGGGAGGACTACCCCAAATCCCTCAAGATTGAGGAATATACAGACTCAAGCAGGAAGCAAATGAAAACTCAAGTGCCCTTCAATTCCTAACCAAGTTGCGACGATCCAAAATTATCTAATTTCCCTCTTAAGACTCGTTTTCCATTGATGCAGTGAAGAAAAAACACAAGTTAAAAATGTGCAGATGGATGATACCATGACATTAAATTGACCTCTCAATATTAGGATTAAGCATCAGCCCAAAGCTAACAGTACCGAAAGGAGAATTCACGCAATCAATTCAAAAGTAAAGGATGCAAAATGAGGACCACTTTTTTTTAAAGATTGATTTATTTATGCACACAAGAACTGGGGTACAAGCCAGAGTCACAGGAGGTGAGAGGATTCACCAGAGAAAGAGTGGGGAGCAGAAAAGGCAGATCCACCGAAATACACTGCTGAGGGGAGCAGCCAGAGAGGCAGGAGAGGTCTGCCTTGCCATGTGGGGGAGGGGGGTCCCCTCCCTCACCGGGGATCGAATTCACACTGCTATGCCACCGATGCTTCACAGTGTCTGGCTCAACCCGCTGAGCCAACAGGGAGGCCTCAGGATCACATTTATGGGTGGAATTGGGACTAACTAATTATCATATGCGCTCTTCATACTTATTCCCAATCACAGTTTTAATCTTTAAAAGCCTCTATCTGCTTTAAGCTGGAGGAAACACATTTGAGGCTTTCATCCTGCATCTTGGATGGCTGGCTTTGAAATGAAATTTTTCTTTATTCAAAAGTCACTGTCATATTTGCACCTTGGCTAGGAGTTCTTGCTTGGTAACAGAAACATCACACCCACACCCACACCCACACCCACACCCACCCACCCACCCACACACACACACCCGTATGGGAATTAAACTAAGCCAGAAATTCACACACACACACAGAGCAGTATGGGAATTAAACTAAGCCAGAAATTGACCTAGGTTTCTTAAGTTTTAAAGGTCATGTACTAATTTATTATAATGAGGAATGTAGAATTTTTTCTGAGATAGTAAAAGTTTGACCCTTTCAAAGCCAGAATTGAGAAAGACTACTCCGGAAGCAAAGCAAATATCTTTAGATATTTCATAAGAAAAGGGTTTGAATTGTCAAGACTTCCAGGTTTGTTAATTTTTTTTTTTAAAGTGTTACTTTTTCTGTTTTCTTAAAAATTCATCCTTCTGCTTAATCTTCACTCATTACTTAGTGTTACTTTACTTGTGGAGAAAAAAGGCCCAAATCTTATTTATTTGTCTCTGTCTCGCAAGAGATAAAAGGTTGGGGGCATGAGGAAATAGGGACTTATTAGCATTATATACAAAGGTATAGGTATGAGGTACTAAGGACTAGAACAATAGTGAGAAAAGAAAAAAATTCAAAGTTGTAGAAATTATTTGGAAACAAGGAATATTACCAAGTGATAGGATGCAAGTCTTATGTGCAAAAATAAGTCAAACACCTAAGTCTATGAACAATGGTAAAAATAACAACTGAGGTCAATGAAAATGAATGGAAATAGGCAAGCCAAGAGGAATTCATCAAAAAAATAAAACACAAAACAAAAAAGAATTTACCAGTGATTTGGCAGATGTAGTAAATAGGTAAAAGGGCTGTGTGAAAATACAAAAAGTTCAGTGAATCTATAGCAATATATTTGTTAGCATCTGACACACATCTGAAATACCTAAGCTTCCTACATGATTTGGATTCTACACTGTGAATATTCTGCTATGTACCAAGGCAGCTGTGAAGAGGAAAATATGCACTATTAAGTAGATAATCTTAGAAATTGTCCAAAAGCAGGAAAAAATAAATGAGAATAGAAATAACAAGAACCTTAAGAAAATGAGGTTAAGAACAAAATTTTTGCATTTGGTGCAGAGATAATTACGTGATCTACACAAAAACTAACTCAGCATAATAGTAAGGACCTGTGTCTGAATGTGAGGAACTAGCAAGGGAGTTGTTGGTAATAGCTGTGATCTGTGAACAATCTTTTAAAAAATCTGGTAAAGAACAATTGTAAAGGATGAATTAAGAAATAAAAACTTTTCTAGGATGCTGGGGTTAATTTTTCTCATTTTTGTTGCTAAGAAAAACTAAACAACGTTGGAATGATTGATGAATTCCAAGAGGTAGAATGATAGGGGAACAAAGGCAAAGCTATATTGTGCAAAGGAAACCAGGATATCAGGATATTTCTTTGTAAGGAGAGACGGGAATAATTGAGAACTTTTAGATCATTGTCAAAATGTGTATTATTGCTCTGAAGTTTGAGTGATAACTAATTTTATACATATTCATAATGGCTAAAGTGAAATAACAATGAATATCACTGAAATTGAGAAAGTAAACTCACTGAATTCAGAAAGTCAGATATCAAAATCATTATGGAGGAATTATATAATTACAAAGAACTATTATCAATAAAGAACACTGAAAATGGTATAACGCTATATAGGGGGATGGCAAATACAGTCTGTAAGAGAGAGGGCAAAAACTGGTACACATAGCAGGTGGGGAATTCAAATGAATGTACTTGCTAATTAGCATCAATGACATTAATTAGTCATAAAGAGAAAAACCTTCCAGTTGTACTCAAGTTATGTAAAGAATAAAGTGAAGGATGGCTACAGAGGCATTATAGTTTTTATCCACGATTTTATACGAAGAACTAGGTATGTTTCATGTCAAACATTTAGTTTAGAGCACCACTTAATTTTTTTATATATAATATGTCTACTGGAGAATGGATAGAGTCAATATAGTATCATAATGGTTAAATGGTTATGTTATCAGGAATTCTGTCAGTTGAAAACAAATTCTGATCTCTCTTCTTCAGTCTACGTTAGACAAGTTGAGGCAAATAGTGTGGATTAGTCAATTCCCTCAAAAAAGTACAATTTTCTAAACATTACTGATCTTCTGAGAAAAGAACTATGAGATCAGAAGATAAGCTGAGGAGGCTATTTTAATAGGTACTGAAAAAAATACTCTAGAAGATAGTATAAAAACTATGTTTCATAATTTTTAGATTATTTACATACTTGTTTTTAAATTTATATATAACATTCCCCCCTAAATCTGATATCACTGCCGCCCAGGAAATAAGTACACTAATATAAGCAAAAGATAATTAGGACTTGAGAAGGGTTTTTGCCTTTGAACTTCATGGCAGCGAAGTTAGGAAAGTTATAAATAACACACATCAAAATTAACAAATTAAGTAACATTGTACTAGTGATTAAAAAAAGAAAAAAACAAAACAAAAAAAAAACCCAGAAAACTATCTCCACAGGAGAAACATTTTTCCCCCCTCAGGTTTTATTCTAAAAGAAGTTTCTGAAATAAGCCTCCTAGTATTGAATATTTAGTAGCCAAACGGACCATTCCTTGTCAAAATACTACATAAAAATGCATGATTTATTTCTTCAGTCACATAATGTTAAAAAGCAAGTAGAGATGTTCAAAATGTTATAACTTTTTTCCTGGCATGATCAATGTTCTTCAGAAAAGCAGCTGAGGTAATTCGATATCAAGGTGCCACAATAAAAGCAATAACAATTTTATTCTATTTTAGGATTATTTTAATGGCTGCTTAACTCTTTAAGCTCTTAAAATCTAATGAAAACAAAGTCAGTACTATGGATCCAACTTGTTAAATTTATTTTTCATATGGCATTCCTTTTCATATTCAACACTGAGGATTTTATGATTTGAGATGATTGCTAAGAGCGAACTGGTGAAATATATTGAAAAGTAAAATATGGCTATTTTATTTCTCATATTAGAGACTATTTGGAACAGTAACAGAAATTTTGGTTGCTTAAGCAATCAATACCAGCAGAGTCGTAATCACTCCTGTGAAATAAGAATGCAGAAATGCATACAATCTGTATGCATTCATTGAAATTAATTAAAAATACTTGTGTTGGCATGTAAATTTTTAGAAGAAATAATGTAATTAAACGTGACTAGATTTTGTATTAAGGACACCAGAAAGTTAGAAAGAAAGTTAAGTTTCTCAAGTGTATCGCAAAAATACGAGACAAACGATTTGTATATAAATATCTTCTTGAATTTCTTAATCAAAGTCGACCAGAAAACATGTAATTCAGGATGTGACTTATTCTTTTATTCCATGGCTCCTAACATATATTGCTCTACTCAAACAACACTGAGTAAACTGCCATCATAAACATTTCTTGATTAGCATTATTGATATATGTAGATTTAGCAAATAGTGCCAGATTATAAAGTGGGTGTATGTCATAAAAGTTAAAAAGAAGAAAACATAATCCAATACTTTGTGTTTCATTCTACTTAAGGAGCTTCCTGCCTTAGAGATTTCTAAATAGCTAGAAGAGAAAAACTTAAACTTTCTTATGCAGTATAGATACCCCTTATCAAATAATCCTAGGTTTTACAATTGCACTTTACAAATATATGTAAAACTTCTTTAGATTGCCTTGCTGACCTGTTAAGTATTGTGTCATAAAATTGCATGGAAAGTCAATCACATACTGAAAATAGTACTTTCTTCATGTGACTAACACAAAACACTATAGTAAAAGTAATTTTTGTTTAATGATGTTTAATCAAAAAAAACTTGTGGGTATTCTATAAAACCCAAAAAGTATAAGGGCAAAAATATCTGTGTCTAATACTTAGTTGTAATTACTATCTATCTTAGTTATACAATTTCCTCTTTGTTCTAGATAAGGATGAGTATTCAAGTGATCAATTTCTACCTCATGCTCCAAATTAAGTGCTAGAGAAAACAGAGGTGGGCCAAACTGCAATAATAATTTCCATAAGTGTTGTTCATTCACACTTAAATCAAGTAGGCCTTGTGTTACTACTTAAGCAGTTCAGTTCCCCAAACTTGTCAACTCAAATAGATCAAGATAAGAAAAGGCTATACTTTCCTAATTAACAAGTCATAGACATCTTATGTTGCTCCTTATTATTTTGCATGATGTTTTCTACATCATCCATACAGTGAATAGTAAGCAAGTGAACAAATGGAATTTATTAAAATTTAAGTATTGTAGCAATTCTGAATAATACATTTCCTTTAAGATTAGTGTGTGAAACTACTTTTTTATGTAAAGTCAACTTTTGTTGTTCTGTACCTATAGCACAAGGTTTCTACCAGTTATAGAAAGGGTCATATTGAAGTGAATAAGTAAAATCAATAAAAATGACAATAAAAAAACCCATGAAGGCATCAAACATACCTTAGAGAAAATGAAGACCTTCACATAACAATGATGTTATGTTAAGGAAATATTAAGAAAAGATTTTATAGCAGCAAAAAATAAAATAAATTTTACCAAAGAAAAAAAACCTTTAAATATTAAAATCTCTAAATATTAAAGGATTAAGAAAAAAGAGTAATGCCAGATGCTGATAAAATAAAAATCTTGATAGGATCTTTATTGTTTTTGAAAGACAAAATAATATATTGTGCATTGTACTTGGATAAGATATAAGTTCCAATGGAATGATACATCAGTTATAAAGTGTTCGTCTTTTCTGTCTATCATCTCTCTTTTATTGGGCACCAATAATTATTTTAAAAATCTGTAATAGGAAAAATAGCTTTATTTTCTTCAACCCCTCATTTTCTCATATACCAGGCCACCCACCTATGTTGTTATAATGTAGTTTGGTAATGTACATTGTACCATTCTAATTTTCAAATGACTTAAAGTCATAATCTAACTTCAATATAGTTGTTCTGAGAGGCGAGTAAGTACTTAAATGGAGTGTTCTGTGATCATATAATGCACATTTTTAGAAAACTTTTTCAGGTGATAAATAACATTTGGTCAGTAATATTTTCAGTAAAGATTTTTTGAGTGGTTACTGTATGTCAGAAATGACGTCCAGAGTCTTCCATATGACACCGTATGTCTGCTCACAGCTCTGTATTAGGAGCTATGGATACAGGCAGTTGTCACATCCTGCCTGGGTCACACAGCCCCAAAGTGGTGGATCCACAAATGCAAATGAAGCTTTCTGGGGACTGAGCCTTGTGCTCCCGATGAGACTGCCTCTCTATAAGAAAGTCATTTTTCTTTATAAAATACATCTAAGGGACTTCTACAAACCAGTGTAAAAAAAAAAAACAACTTATACACTAGACAGTGAATTTGTTACTTTTGTCATTTCACTTACATCTGAAAAATGTGACATATATGTGACATATTCTGCAGCCTCTCCTATCTACACCCACTCCTACCCTATCACACCGAATAAATTAGAGGTACACAGCACAAACACTTAGAGTCTTTGCTTCTATGAAGCCAGGATTAAGAAACACGCTTTCAGAAAATTCCTAATACTCTTCTGCTTACAAAGATAAACAAACAAAATAAAACATTGTATATACTATTTCTAGGTATGATAACTAAATCAGGTGAAATGGAAAAAAGTACAACAAATATTGATATCTAATTTCTATCCATAAGCAACCTAATGTCTGATAATCTTATCTCTCTGTGAATGTAAAAGCTCACACTCTTATCCACAAATACCCAATATATTGAGTACATCAAAGCCTTATTTTGCATGGAGGTTTTTATCCCTCAATCTTTATTTTCAATGTTGCTCTTTGTTAGTGAGTGGAATGAAAACAGTACAACTTAGACAGAACTATTCATTTCCTTTAGTTCCAGAGGAAGCCATTCTCACAAGCCCTCTAAAGCAACAACCGGTGTTTCAGTTCAAAACTTGGTTCCCCTCCTATGCATGTTAGTAGTGGCAAAAAGAAAACAAACACAAATGAGCTGCTAGTTCTCACTGGTTTTGTATCACCACCCTCATGTACTCTGACATGGTACCGTGTGGCCCTGCGACCACTGGTTTCACAAGATGTTCCTTATTGAATAAACAAGGGAGTCAATGCTTCTGGAAGATGAAAAGGAGAAGGGGAAAAAAAACAAACAAGCAAACAAAACCCCCTTTGACCTGACATTATGGAAAAAAAAAATAAAAGACACTAAGATGAAAAAAAAAAAAAATAGTGTCATGGTTTACATGTGGGATTTCGATGGAGTCTAGGGCTGTGTTTTAATTCAAAACTCACCATCTCAAAACCACTTCTTTTCATCCGCCTGCAGGACTTGAGGTAAGTACGTATACGTTTTCTGGCACGCTCTTGATACTCAGGGAATTGTCGCCTGCATGAGTCAATGATAGCCTGGATCTTTTCTTTGGGCTGCTTAGAGATTGGGACCATTCGGTCCAAGTTTTCATCTACAAACAGCCTGACAAACATCTGTTGGCAAGAGGGAGACAGAGGAGAAGGGTTTGGAGGGCTGCTCTCTTCTGTTCCTAGCTTCCTGTCTTGATTACCGATAGGAAAATATTCTTTTCTGGAGAACTTTGCAATGGAAGCCAGAATTTTTAAGCAAACACCCTTTAAAGACTTTCTAAATGGTTGGATAAAAAAAATAGAAAGAGAGAGAGAGAGAGAGAAGCAGACAGACAGACAGACAGAAAAGAATAGACTGTTGTGTAGAAAAATCAGGAAATAACAGTAGACTGTGACAATTAAGCATCCCATAACATTTTCCATTAATGATAAATACAACTTTTACATGGCTACCCTGCAAGTGTTCTAAGCTCTGAAAACAAACAACTGACTCTTTTGTCATGCATAATTAGATAAGCTGGGAAAGCAACAGAAATAAGTGATGACTGGCGTACTCTTCCGAGGAATAAGCTGAGGCCCCCTTCATCCGCTAGTTAAACATGCATACTCACACAACACAACTCCAGTTTTCAGCTCACATTTGGCTTTAAAATTCTAAACAAAACACAGCAATTCTGGTGTCTGGTTGGCAAAGAGTATTTCATGTACTTTTTAAATCCTTCTGTAAATTAAACAAACACGTCTCTAAAATATCCACATTTACCAACAAGCAACAACATGAAAGTGAAGTGTTGAAAATGAAGCCACACTGGGAGTGTGACAGGACTCACATTAAAAGCTTTCAGCCGCTCTGCTTCCACACCATCTGTTTCATTCACTTTCTCGGCATCGTCATGGTCATCGTGGTCATCTTCATCCTCATCCCCCCTGTTCAGAGAGAGGTCCTCAGCACCCCGGTCCATGCTCTCATTTTTGCCAGAGTCGTAGCTTGAGTAGCTATGTGCAGGAGACTGAAAAGAAAGGGGGAGTTCATTGTGTTTACATTCATTGCTCAAACTTATCAAATTTGTTTTCATTTCAGCTGCTTTTCAAAATTCTTGTTTAAGTGAATGGATAATTCTAGAACTGTAACTATTTTAACTAAGATTAAATTAAAAGAAAATCTTATTACGATAGCCATGGCAGTCATATTTCCAGAGCTCAGAGTCATATGGAACTTCTCTATCACTACAGAAAGTCAATGAATTTAGCTTTTCAAAAGCAAATCCATTTCTACTAAATATTCACATTCTAAAAACCAAAAGTCAATCTACAATCAATTTTGTAAGAGAATCATTGAATCACATATTTTTACAAGTACAAATGACCTCACAGCTTAGTCAGTCTAATTACTCTTTTTCTTTAAACATACCAGGATTTTGAGGGGTGACCATGTTTAATCAATTTGCCCAAGACTCTATACAAGTTATTATTGAGACTGTGTTCTTTGTAAGATGACACACTTCAAAATTGACTTATAAATTGTCTAGGACTCCTGAGATGGCATCCTGTTTTGGTGTAGAAAAAATGAACCAGGTCGTCTGTTAGAGATCTGTTAGTTTAGTGCTGCTTAAATGTGCAAAAGAAAATAAATGCCAATCAAGACAATTCTTTCAAACTTTGATATCCAAGACCACCATGGCTCTCACTGTGACATCTACTTTGTCTGGATAGTGACTTTTCAAAAGTAGCCCCTGCTTCACAGGTCAAAGTCTCTATCCTACGGGCACAAACCTTGTCTGTCCTAAATAGGCATGTCACAACTTTACCTCCAGGTGAAGAAAGTTTGTCTATAATGAAATCAAGTTGAATTCACTGGAGCCAAGCAGCACAGAAACAGTCCTGATAACATCATTTCAGCATCTAGATTCAACTGTGCTTGAAATTAACCCGAGGGCCCTTCAGTTATGAGATGCCATACGTCCTCTACCTCCTGCCTTTTATGTTTTTACTTCAATCTGAATTTCATTCACTTGCGATTGAATATGGAGTGGCACAGAAATCAATCATTAAAAGGCCAGATTAACGGCCCAGTTTTCACACATGATAACTGAGATATGTATGTGGTCCCAGCAAAATGATAATAACCTCTGTAAACAGAAACAACTACCTTCATATCCATCAACAAAGCAATAAACTTTCAAGAGAACTTTAATTAGAACTTTTAAATGAGCAGTGTCTAAAAATATCTCCATGCAATGATAACATGTATGTTTTAAGGATAACACTAAGAGGAGAGATAATAAAAGTAGACTATATCACCCATATTAAAAGTGATATAAAAATTTAAAACCAGTGTATTTTTAAAATTCAAATCTTTAACAAGGTAAAATTTCCTAATAAAATATAAGGCAGTACATCGGTTTGAAAAACATACCATAATAATTCTTAAACGGCAATGTGCAATATTTGAAAGAACGAGCCTTATATGACTCATATAAGAGCCTTATATGAGTCCAGATACACTGGGCTAACTTATTTTTTCTATACTCCACATGAGACATACAGCCCAGTTTTCTGTTACAAACAGAACCAATGGAAACATGAAAGATTTATAGCCCTAGACACTCCAGGTAAAGAAAACCCAATCTTACAGATCTGAGAAGATTCAGCACCTAAATTTAAAGCAAAAAGTTATTTTTCCCTCTATAGTATATTTTATATTATAATAAAATAAAATTTTTATTACTCTGAATTCTGATTTTCAGAATTGTGTCAATTCTTGATCCCCTTACTGCTGCAGATCTAATTAGTATTCAAGGCCAATAGGATTAACTTCAGTCTCCGCAAAGATTCCCACTTCTATTTCACTCCACTTCAATCTTTGCTAAACTGTGAACTCTTAATATACTAAGGCATTTGACACAGAATTAAATACTACCACTTTGCTCCATTTTTATGTTAATTTTCTTTCAAGCTCGGTAGGCATCATCACAAATCCTCCTACTTTTTCCCCTTATATTGTCCAAGAAATGCTGTCTACAGGATTGACATTCAGGACTGCTCCTAATTTCCTTTTTCAACAACAATATTTGCTTTAATAAAAATGAGGGAATGAAGACAAGTCACAGATCATCTTTGCAAAATGTTCGCAAAACACATTATCTAATAAATAACTATCACCCCAAACAGACAAAGACCATGAAAAACAACAACAAAACCTGATTAAAAAATGGACCAAACACTTCAAGAGATACTTCAGCAAAGGAGATATGCAGATGGCAAATCAGTATACAAAAAGATGACCCATATATCACCAGGGAAATACAAATTCAAACAATTAACAGATAGTAGGACACACTTACTAGGATGGCAAGACCCAGACCCCTAATTCCTAGAGCTGGTGAGAATGTGGAATAACAAGATATTCTTGTTCACTGTTGCTGGGAATTCAAAATGGTACAGTCATTTTGAAAGATAGTGTGACTTTTTCTTCCAAAACTAAATATACTCTCACCATGGGATCTAGCAATCTTGATCCTTGGTATTAACCCAAGGAGTTAAAAGCTTAAGTCTACACAAAAACCTGCACATGGATGCTTATAGCAGCTTTGTTCATAATTACCCAAACCTGAAAGCAACCCAGACATGCTTTAGTAGGTGAATGGACAACCTGGTATATTCAGAGAATGACTGTTATCAACTCTAAAAAGATCCAGTTATCAAAACATGAAAAGACATGGAGGAACCTTAAATGCAAGTTATTAAGTGAAACAAACCAATGTAAAAGGCTACCCACTCTGTAATTTCTACTATGTGACATTCTGGGAAAGGAAAGAACTACAATAAAAAGATCAGTAGTTGCCAACAGTGGGGAGTGGGGAAAAGTTGAATTGGCAGAGCACAGAACTTTTAGGGCAGTGAATATAATCTGTATAATAATGAACATACGTCACATTGGTATAAACCCATAGAAAACACACCATTATGAGTGAGGCTTAACATAATTACAGATTTGTGATAACTACCATTTGTCAATGTATGTTCATCGATTGTCATAAATTTATGATCTGTTGAATAATACTGAGTAATGGTAATGAGGGAGGCCATGCATGTGTAAGGGCAGGGGATATATGGGGAGTAGATACCTTTCAATACTACTATTAGTGAAAACTGTTCTTAAAAAAAGTCATTTCTGCCTCTCCCCCCCACCACCGCGTGGTGCAAGGGGTTGAACACTGCACTGTGAAGCATCTGTAGCCACTGTAACACAAGTCTGATCACCAGCCAGAGAGGTGACCCACATGGCACAGCAGACCTCTCCTGCCTCACCCATTGTTCCCCTCAGCAGTGAACTTCAGTCAACCTGCCTGTTCTGTTCCATACTCTGGTGAATTCTCTCACCACTCCCATCTCTGGCCTGTACCCCAGTTCTTGAATGCATAAATAAATAATTTTTTTTAAAAAGAAGTCCTTTCTAAAAATGAGGGAATGTAGGTTTTGAGGTGAAAATGTAGAAACGAACAATACAAAATTATATAGGCCTCTAAGTTACATACAAAGTACAGCAGCAATTGCCCGGTAAACCTGCCCCATCTCAATGACTTTGCATGAAAATACCTTAAGGAGCAGTGTTTTCCATAGTTCAGGGCTAAATCTAAAAGACACAGACCAGAATTATAACACAGCCAGAATTGTAAAAAACACAAAGACTTAAATAATCACAATTTAGAACCTGTTTGTCCTCAAAACAAAAGATTGGGTACATGGAGAGAAGAGTAGACTTCGCCTTAGTTATATATTTCACTTGTTCCTCTGAGAGAACATGGAGTTCTCCTCATTAAAGAGGCTTCTGAAAATACATTTTCCCCACTGTAATTGTACTGCCACCCTATAAGGGCTGGACCTTGAAAATTTCCCACAGGGATGAAGCTAGATCTATCTGCTTGTTTACTCTGTGGTCCAAGCACAGAGCTTGACATAGGTACAGCTGGGCAATCACTTCGGTTGTATGCGGCCAAGGGAAACAGAGACAATTTTTATGCATTCACGCCCTAAATGAAAGGAGAATCACACAATTCTTGACCACACATCATGCTTTCACAACAGCCCCTACACAGCTGTCACAGCACTGACCATAAAGTATCACGCAAGCTAGTTCACACGTCTCTCTTCCAGAGTGTGAGAGCTACTTGAGGCTGGGATCACTTAAGAACCCACACCTTTACTGTCTTCATGAAAGTGTACAATGAGAAGTGGGAATAAAGGAGACGTTGTCTGAATGAATGACTGCTTATATGTTTGAATTATACAGATGGTGTAATTTTTAAATCTGTGATTAAAAATGTATCTTGCTGGTTACTTTTTAAAATGTCAACTATTACTGAATCTTAATTTTAGCATGATTAAGTATGATTGACGAACATACACCCTATCTCCTCTGATGTGATGCAAAAAGCATACAGGACCACTTAAAAAGAAATAACCAAAAAACCTTACCCTCTTAAAAGAAAAAATGAATTTTAATCAGACCTCGATCTATTAAGTAGCGACTCTCAAAGTTGCCTGCCAGAATCAATGTTCCTTAGGAATGAAATGGAAATGTAAATTCTTCACTCTTGTTCCAGATTGAATCTTCAATGGGTGAACTAGGCAATTATATTTTAACCTGCCTTCAGGAGTCCCCCTAACCTCACCCCCAAAGCAACTTTATTTTGATAACAACCTCCCAACTTCAGCCCACAAATAACCAAGCAACACTAAAGTTTGAGTATTTAAATCCAATTTGTGTGAAGTCTATTCTTAGAGCTAACTTCCATTTACAGGATATGTGCCAGAGTAACACATTAAATGACAACAAAGAAAGCACACAGACAAATCCAAAATATGAACCATATAAAGAGATTTAAGAGATGTAATAACATTAAAATTATTGGCTTTGTTTCAATCATGATTCATATAAATGCAATACAAAGAAGACATGTTTTCTGAGAAAATTTGGGATATCTGAATATGGGTAAGGGTCTTAGGTAACACTAAATCTTTATTAATTTTGATAGATGTGATTAACATTTAAGAAAAAGTCCACCTCTGTTAGGATCATTTTGAGGTCTGAAGGGATGAAATAACATGAATATATGGGATTTGCCTTAAAGTACTACATTTAAAAATTGAAAAAGCAAACAAATATGGAATTTCAATTGCTGTTGAATTTAGGTGATGGGTATTAGCATTTTATCATATTTAATTTTAAACTTTTAAAATAAATTTTGAAGTTTCTAAGTTTCAATTGATGTTGCCTCCATTTTGAATATTTTCACATGATAATCATTTAATAAACAACAATTAAAGAAGTATTACTTTGTATTTAGAACAGTTTTAGGCTCACAGGATTGAGTAAATCCAATTTGTGTGAAGTCAAAATTGCAAAATTTGGAGAGAAGGCATCATTTGAAAAACTGGATATAAAATACTTTAAAAAGAGAAATGCCATGATAAATTACAAGATTCTACATCATTTATAAATGCTACAAAAATCACAAAAATATAAGCAAATATTTTAAAGCTTAAATAACTCTAGGGCCCATCTCAATAGTATTATTTTCTTTCACAGTTTTCAGCTACACAATCTTTGTGTCTTTATGTGACATGGTTTGCATAGAAAAAAGCAAAATGATCCCATCTTTTTAGGCTAATGGAAATGTGTCTTTTATTATTATAGGTTTAGAAAGTTTTCTTTGCTCTTCAAATTAATTATTGCTAATATCATGCAAATTGCTAGATTGTTTTCAATTTAGGGAAACCCTTAATCAAGCTCCTTTCATGTCTGAACCAGGAATTGTTAGAACATTTCAAGTTTTCCTCTGAAGTGACTGATGTGTTCATTAAAGTGGCATTTATGAGTTTTATGTTTCCTTTACTGATATCATTATTTTCTGTCAAGTTCAATATGAGACATAAGTTCTCCCAGTGTTCTATTATAATTTATTCTTCTTCATTAATTGTATTTTTCTTCCTTCTAAAGAAATACTGTCTGTAGTAACATCTGAAAATTTTTATTACTAGTCACTTATTTTAGAGTAACAGAATAATGTCTATTGATTTTACCTTTAGTTTTACTGATCTTTTCCATATTCCATTAATTTTTTACCTGAGGTTTCATCTCAATCATTTATTAAATATATGGATAACAAAAATGATATAATCATTATATATTTTCCAATTAGGTGTTTGTCATTTGTATTCAAAATATACAAAACATCTTTGCAGATAGTAAGTATAATTTTCTACTGTGCAAAAGGTACAGAAGATATATTTTTATTATTATTTTTAACTTCATTATTTAATTGCACAGGAATCTAAAATTATCTAGTTTCATGATTGAAAAGTAGTATTTTTTTAAAGATTGTATTTATTTATGCATACAAGAAGAACAGGCCAGAGGTGTGGGGGATGAGAGGACAGAGAGACACAAGAGACAGAGTGGGGAGAACAGACAGATCTACTGAAATACACTGCTGAGGGGAGCAGCGGGTGAGGAAGGAGAGGTCTGCTGAATCATGTGGGTCTCCTCCCTGGCTAGGGATCGAACTCATGCTGCAGTGGCTGTGGAAGACCCACAGTGCGGCGCCCAGCCCTTTGCGCCACCAGGGAGGGCCCTGAGAAGTAGTATTTGTTATCTGGCTTACTGGTTTCCCACTGTTTGCTTTCTCATGATTTAGATTAATTCTTCTTAGACAATTTTGCTTAAATAAATTATATTTGACATTTTATTTTGACATTTCCTATAAGTCCATTTCCATTTCAAAACAATAGAAATTACTCTAAAGATTCTCATGATATTTTCTTATTTGATAATCATTTCATAACCTCTGAAAGAAAACGTCTCTCAATAATTTTAAAACCACACTTAAAGACTAAATATTTCTTCAAGATGTTGGTTGGCTAGTGTAGTGGTTCTCTCATTTTGGCATGTATCAGAATCACCCATGGATTTATCAAAACACAGATTTCTGGACTCCATTCAGTGGGTCTGGAGAGGGTTCCCAAAATTATGAGTTTCAGTAAGTTCCCAGGTAAGAGAGATGTTACTATTTTTAGTGAGTATAGGATGCTATACAACATACTATAGACAAGCTAACTTGTAATAACAAATATCTCTAACAGTTCTGGAGACTGGGAAGTCCAAGGTCAATGTGGTGGGAAATTTGATGTATGATGAAGACCTACTTCCTGCCTGACATATACCAGTTGATATCATCAATTGGTAAAAGGAGCAAGAGAACTCTCTGGGGCCTTTCCTGTAAGCACATGAACCCCATTAAGGAGGATACCATCTAAATTGTTTAGTAACCTCCCAAAAGTTACCAAGGTTCATCTCTTAAAACCATCACATTGTTAGGTGAGGATTTCAACATAGAAATTTTAGGACACAGACTTTAATCCTGTAACACGATTGGTTGATAACACTGTTGGTCTAAGAAACACACTTTGAGAATCTACTGTACTTCTCCTACGTAATCCCATAACCATAACTACTATGCACTACACAGAATACAACCTTTAAGCTTTGTTAGTTTGTTTAACCATTCCCAAAACTCAGACACGTAATGTTTGTCACTCAAAATAGTTGATAAATAAAACCAGTATATGTGATCTTTAGTTCTCAAATGGAATGGTTATCTCATTTTCAGTGTGACATTCTCGTTTCATTTTTACTGTAAGATATGCTTGCAATAAATTTATTTTTCTCATTAATGTTCTTTTGAATCCCTGTAAGTAATATTTGATCAAGATTTTTGGGGAAAACAACCCTATTTTTTAATTAAACAGTATTGCATAAATTTAGCTCAGCCTGAAAGGCTATAATGACATACATATCAATGGTGGTGCAGCTGGTTGAGCACCACACTGTGAGTATTCACAGCACAGCAGCATGAGCTCGATCCCTGGCCAGGGAGGGGACCCACATGATGCAGTAAACCTCTTCTGCCTTGCCTGATGCTCCCCTCAGCAGTGTATTTCAGTTGGTCTGCCTGTTCTGCTCCCTACTCTGTCTCTGGTGAATCCTCTCACTTTCCGCACCTCTGGCCTACACCCCAGCTCTTATATGCATAAATAAATAAATCTTTAAAAAAATACATGTCAAAATCAAAATGAAAGGATCGCTACATGTCTCGACGCAATGCTAACAAAGTACTGCCTTTTAAAATTATTATTTTAATCTTCCTCTTGTTCAGAATTTTTTATTTGTAATATGACTTTTTGATATGTTGACATTTTAAAAATCCTACAACCTTTCATTTTTTATTTTTGGGTGTAACCCTATACAACTGAACCACATACAGTGTAAAAATTAACATTAAAGTCAATACATTGCTATATCACTATTATTTTGAACTATATTATTATCACTTTGTCCTTATGCCATAAATACTGTTATTGATGAGACTACATGTATGTATCTTAATTGTTACATTATCTTTGCATGCCATTTCTTCTGAAAATGTCAGACCTCATCTGGACAGGTGGTACACTTGAGGCTAACATGCAATTTCCTAAATGAGATGCATAAAGCAAGTGATTTCATTTGCAGAAGTATTACTTTTCAGATCTGCTACACATCTATGTCATGCAAACAATAATTCAGATAAATATATTCGCTGGGAGTCCCATAAAAACAAATGTTGTTCTACATAGTTGTTACTGAGTATAGCCTTCAAAAGGACAAACTTTTTCTAAATACATATTTTTTCTTACAATGTTTCTTTTCTTTTCTGGGTGTAGTCCCCATAAAATTTCCATCACCAATTCACCCGTGTACCATCACCACAGACCAAACTTTTGAACTTGACTACATTTCAGTAAAAGTTTATCTTCCATTTTTATTTTACATACATGGTGATCAGAAGGAATTTCCACAGTCTACACTCTGCTCACAATTCAATTATGTTTCTCCCATATTTATTCCCTATATATTTTGGGTGCCAGTAACAGCAGCACAGCGATATTCACATCAGAATCTATGGCTTTAAAAACCTTGCTGAAGATACCGAGAGGGCTGGCATTAGGATTGTTCCTGGGATGACTCTTATGCTGGCATTGCTATTAATGACTCATGCACTCAGAAATGCTGGTGAATCTCTTCTTTCCCTCCTGGTGGCTCAGTTGAGTTAAGCAACACACTATGAAGCAAACCACAGCCACTGCAGCACGAGTTCCATCCCTGCTGCCGGCCAGGGAGGGGACCCACATGGCGCAGCAGACCTCTCCTTCCTCGCCCACTGCTCCCCTCAGCAGTGTGTTTCAGTGAGTCTGTTTGTTTTGCTCCCCACTCTGTCTCTGGTGACTCCTCTCACTGCCCTGGACTCTGGTCTGTACCCTAGCTCTTGTATGTATAAATAAATAAATCTTAAAAAAAATGGAATTGTGACAAAATGAGAAATACACAATATTCAAAGACTCTAAACTAGAATTTTAGTAACAATTTCATTTTGAGTTGACTTCTTTTTGTAGAGTAAAGGTATATTTTCAATTAAAAAGTGAGAGTTGTATTTTCTGAAGTTGAGAAGCAGTGTAACATGTAATATTTTTTAACAGTGTAAGCATGTAATATTGGCTAAGCCAAGGTACAAAAAACCCTGTAGATATTTTCACTTTTTCCTATTTTTGAAGACTCTACTGATGCAGAGCCCATCTCCCAAACCAGCGCTTAAAAGGTTTCACTGTATTTGGAGGGGAGAGGTGTTCTTGACCTTAGTCCACCTACTAGATGCAACCACCACAGGTAGTGCCAAAGAAATAGGGCTGCTTGGAAAGGATTCTAGCCAGACTGGTGAGGAGAGAGAGAGCAGCTAAAAAATCAGTCTCAGAGACAGCAGCAGCATCTGTGGTTTCAGGGGCAACAGACCATACTGAGTCTTGAAGGATTTCCGTCAGGTAACTTCTGCATTGAGAATAAGGAATTATTCCTGGCTGTGAAGAATCCAGACTGATTCTTTACCCCTCCTAGAAATCATCTCATATGAATATTTCCTTTCTGTCATGATTAGCCAGTCATCTACAACTAAAATCCCTGCATATTATAAACATCAAACCCTTTGATGAGAAAAATGACACTTGCAAACTAAAAAAAAGAAAGAGGGATCTTTAGTCTACAGATTGAATTATTTATGCTCACTGCAATTTTTAAAAATACAATGTGACTATATGAAGAAAGCCTACAACTCAACAAAAGAAATCAAATAACCTGATTAAAAATTGAGCAAAGGACTTGGACAGTGTCCAAAAATAATATGCAAGTGGCCAACGAAGATGACAGGATATTCAACGTATTAGAGAAACATGTATCAATACTACAATAAGATGTCACCTCACAAAACTAAAGAAATACTCATAATTATATAGAGAAACAGGAAACTTTGTGGGCTGCTGTAGTTCCACCACTCTGAACAGCAAGCAGGCTTTAACTTTGATTACACAAATAACAATAGAAATATGAGTTTGGAAAGGCACTTAAGGGTTTTGTTCACCTCAAAGCCTCTAGATTACTCCACCTTTAAGAGGAATAATTAAGTAATACGTATGCTATTAAGCTTCCAGAAATAGATGTCAAGGATTTTTTTTTATATTTTATTATAAACATATATTTTATATTTTATTACAAAGTTAGAATATCGTGATATAAGTGAGGTCTTGTCACCCATTAAGTAAAAAATGTGAAGTCCTGATTTAATATTTCTTTAAAATTTTCCAACACAACTATTAAAGCTATTAACCTAGAATTCTGAAGTAGAAATCCCAAACTGGCAAAATTCATCTCATATTATCTTAGTTTAGCTCTACAATTAAAATTATAAAAGGAAATGTAGATGCCCAATCTCAGAATATGTTATGAATATCAATTAATTTTGTTCAAGTACTTGTTAAAAACTAAAAAAACTATACATGTTGTTAATGTATTTCATCAAAACTTAATTTGTTGTACTATTACCTCATATGTTTTTAGAAGAACAGTCTGTTTTAAGAGTTAAATCTGAGTTGAAAATGAGCCATGAAATGCTTAACTATATTTTCTGAATCTAGGTTACTTCTACAATACCATTCTACTACTTAAAGAAATAGTGATACCTTGAATGTCCAAGATAAAAATTTTATAGGTTCAAATTATTTATTCGAAACCATGGGTCCTAGGTAGAGGTCTTTGAAATATTTTTGAATTTAGATATAGCATATGGAATGTTAACTATATAAAGTATCCCAGACGAACACTATAAAAACTATTATTTTTCTAAAAATCAAATATTTACAATAAAATAGACATGAAAACTATAAATAGCTTCATGTAAGTTGAGATATGGTTTTGGAAAAATTAGTTTACCACAAATTTATGTCAACAAATATTTTTGAGATTGATGCAAGATTGATAATATTGATGCAACCTTTCATTCTAACATTATATAGGTTTTAGGTATTCATTATAAAAAAAAATCACTTATGTATGTACAACTTAATTTAACCATTAAAAGCCAAACTGTCCTTCACGACACAATTTACTTTTTATACCCAATTGTCTATAACTCTTCCCTCTTCCCTCTGATTTATGAACACCATTTACCCTCTATTTTGGTAATAAATAATTTGTGTAATAAATTAAAGATTTGATTCATCTATTTGTTTTCTCTATATGTAATATATAAGTGGAATTATATAGTGTTTGTCTTCATCTGACATTTCACTAAACATAATACCCTTTACATTTATCCAAGTTCTACAAATGGCAGTATTTCTTCTTTTTAAATAGCCGAGTAGTATTCCATTGTATTTATTAACAATTCAATTGTGTTGACTGATACTTAGATTGTTTCTAACTTTTGTAAGCATTTAGAGTTTAGAATTCTGGGAAGGAAACTAGGCTTATAATATAAATAAAATTTCAGAGTTTAAACTGAATTTTTTTTCTAAGTTACCTATTCAGGAGCAGTTTTGATGAATAATTATACTTCAAGCAATATACACACAAATATTTATTTAATGCACATCTCAACATACAATACTATAATGTAATGCTACTTTAATAAAAAAGGCATAAAATATACAAATAAAAAAGTGAATGTCCAGCATGTATTTTAGGTAAGTCAAAATATTATCTATATTTTAACTTCCAAAAAATATATTAAAGAAGAAAATACCTCAAATTTTTCAAACAACTATTGGTCAAAAAAAAATCTGGTTTTGTTGGTTCGTGGGCCAGCACATGAGGACATATCATGTAGTCATAACAAGAAAAATGTGAACAGAAAAAAATTAACAATTCTTAGATCTTTCAGAGAAATCAGGTCATAGGACAAACCACTGCCCCACAAATCATAGAATCAAACACGTGGATAGAGAGAGTCATGAAGTCATGAAAAACTTGAGTGGAAATTCACAGCCATAGGAGCCAGTATGTGGGTAGGAAAATCTGAACCACAATTAAATGTTTTCTGGAGTTTCAGTGCAGACACATATAAGAGAGAGAAACTCCACAGGGACAAAATAATAGCGGGAAATCTTCACAATTCATGTTTTAACTCCAGAAATTCTACCAGGTTTGTACAATAAAAAATAGAAGAAGATCAAAAACAAATTTAAAAAATGGACTTTCTAAAGAAGTTTTTTTTTTTTCTAAAGAAGTTTTAAAGTAATTATTTGAAATAAACCACAGCATTCTGTTCTCAATAAACCCAATGCTCAAAAAAAAAAAAATCACAAAACAGTCAATAATTTATCACGAGCTGCTGGGGTTTGTCCAACTCCTAATTAACTTAAGGAAAGAAAAACAGCCAACTCTAGCTTCTTATCTACTTTATTCTTCTCTGTGGAAGAAAGGAAAAACCCAACTCCAGCCTCCTCCTCTAGTTATCCAGCACTGAAGGAGGTGGATATTAGGGGGAAAAAAATAAACCCTTACTTTCCTTTCTGAGAGGCACTTCTAAAAATCTTAGCTGTGAGGAATAAACTCACTAAAAGACTGAGAACTAATCATAGGCTTATATACTGCCTATCTTTCCCATATATTTACCATTGTATTACTCAAGACACATTTAATGCGTTACTTTTACCTAAGATATGATGTCCATATTTCAATGAAAAAATCACAAGACATAACATTTACCAAAGGCAAAAAAATCTGAGAAAGCATAAGGAAATAAATGCTAGTTATAAAAAGTATTACAACAGATATTAAAAATTCCTTTGATGGGTTTACAGAAGATTAGATATGTTTGAGGAAGGAATCTCTAAGCTTGATGATATGACAATAGAAATATCCAAAAGTGAAAAGCAATGARTGTCCAAGAACTGTGGGACAACATTAAAGTTGAAACGTGCATAAGGGAAATACTGGGAGGGTGGGGGGAAGGGGGAGGAGGGAATGGGGAATGGGGTATTGGGGGGAGGGAGGGAGGGAGAGAGGGAAGGGGAGAGAGAGAGAGAGAGAAACATTTGAAACAAGAAGCAAGAATCATTGAGAATTTTCTCAAACACCAAATCATAGCTCCATGAGCTCAGAGAACATGAAATAGTACAAATGCCTCAAGAAGTATACCTTTAAGGGGGCTTCCCTGGTGGCACAAGGGATTAAGTCACAGCACAGTTAAACTGTCTGCAGCCACTGCAGCACAAATTCCATCCCAGGCAGGGAGGTGAACCACATGGCGCAGCAGACCTCTCCTGCTGCTCCCCTCAGCAGTGTATTTCAGTAGATCCACCTGTTCTGCTTCACACTGTGTTTCTGGTAAACCCCTCCACCCCAAACACACACCTCTGGCCTGTATACCCCGGTGTCTAAAATGGCATCTTCCTGCACTGCAGACATGTGTCCGCCAGCCTATTGGCCAGACTCCAACTCACAAACTCAGGAACAAAGATAGTGCAGTAAATATTTAAAGTGTTCAGAAGGAAATAAAACCCACCAACATGTAATGCTGATTCCTGTGAAATTAACTTTTAAAAAGACTAAAGCTTCCTGGAGAAAACAGAATTGAAGTAATTATTTGCTGTAGAATACCTGCATTGTAAGAAATACTAAAAGTTCTTTAGATAGAAGGAAAATGATATAGCTAAGTAACTAGGATGTACAGAAAGAAGGACATTAGAGAAGGAATAAAATGAGAACTTTATTCCTCATGCCCTTAATATACCAGTTAAAAATAATAGCATCAATTTATGCAATGTTTACAGTTTATATACAAGTGAAATAAAAAACATCAATGATTCGAGAGACAGGAGGGAGAAATTAGGAATATTTTATTATTATATTTGCACTACCTGTGAAGCAATATAGTGTTATATAAAAATGGAATAGAATCAGTTGTAAGTGTATATTGCAAATGCTAGTGTAACCACTAATAAAGAAACATAATTGATATGTTAATAAAGGAGAGAAAATAAAATCACGCAAGGATTAGGAAATGATGGAAGATTGGAAAAAAATCACAAAAGGAAGAAAAAGAATGGAAGATAAAAATTAATAGAAATTGGGCTCTCCCTGGTGGCACAGCGGGTTGAGCACCACACTGTGAAGCATCTGCAGCACAGCAGTGCCAGTTCGATCCCCAGCCAGGGAGGTGACCCACATGGAGCAGCAGACCTCTCCTGTTTCCCCGCTGCTCCCTCAGCAGTGTGTTTCAGCGGATCCGCCTGTTCTGCTCCCCACTGTCTCTGGTGAGCCCTCTCATCTCCAGTGCCTCTGGCCTGTACCCCAGCTCTTATATGCAAAAATAAATAAATCTTTAAAAAATTTAATAGAAATTGAAAGTGTAGCAGTTATTTGTCCAAGGAGATCAATATTCACTTAAGTGTCGATGATCTAAATGCATCAATTAAAATACAGATTGTCAGAGTAGATTAAAAAAGATCCCATTATACGATCTCTATAAGAAACCCACTTTAAATATAAAGGCATATATAGATTAAAATAAAGGCCTATGAAAATATACACTGTGCTAACAGTAATAAAAAGAAAGCAGGGAGGAGTTACACTAATTTGACACAGAACATGCTTCACAGAAAATTATGAATTAAGAGTAATATTATATAGTGATAAATGGGTAAATTCTTCAAAGGAAAACAATCCTTAATGTGCATGTGTGAAACAAGAGAGCATCAAATCACACAAGACAAAAGTTGATAGGCAAAATAACTGAATCCAAAATTATAGTTGGAGACTTCAGAAGTCTAAACAGAAATGTACATATCTGAAGAAAGACCAGCAGGGGCCCTGTTGAACCTAACAACCCACCAACTTGATTAACACACTTGCCATCTGTAGACTTCCACATGCAACAACAGTCCAGTTGTCTTTGAAGTTCATATGGACCATTCACCAAGACAGATCACACTCTAGGCCATAATCAGTACTTTCACAAAGAAAAATATACAGAAATCATAGACCCCATGCTCTCTCAGTCTAAGGGAATTCAACCTGCCATTAATAACAGAACAATGCCTCAAAAAAAAACTTGATTAAACACCACACTTCTAAATGACACATGTTTTATAAATATGAAGCATTGTTACTTTCAAACCCGAACTGGATCTTTGGTTTTCTTTCTTCCTTTCTTCAATATTCTTTAAGACTTAGCTAAGCCAAGAGCTTAGTTGTCCACCTTCATTAATAATAAATTGAAGGATGAACTTACCACTTTTATAAGTCAAAATCCTGAAATTTTGGTCATTTAAAATAATTTGAAGAGTTAACCATAAAAGGAAATATACTACAGTAAAAAGCTAGTACCTAACTTGTAAAATATAAATTAAAGATGACTTTTTTTCTTGTTCACACATGACTTGAATCAGACTAAAAATATCATCTGGGTATTTATCAACATATAGCCTGTGAATAAGTTTGTCCAAGGGTCATAGAAAACTGTATCTTTACACGTTATATATGAGTTGGGTAAAAAATTTTCTTTTCGTAAGGTCATATATGTTCAATGACAGGGAAACAAAGGATAATTTTAGCAACATATTACATTGTAATTAATTCATAATATATAATAAATTATAATGAAATGTAACGCAAACTCAGTGTTGATCCAACTTTCACTCTTATCCAACCCCAAACTGAAATATATAGGAAATATATACCTTCAGCAGACATCTCAGAGTTGCATAAAATATTCTCCTGGATTGGCACATGCGGACTTGCAAATTTAATGTACATAAATTTTATCATTTAAGAAAGAAAACTAATAATGTTACTTAGTTATTTCTAGTTTTTATCAATATTGGAAAAATGTAATATGACCTCAAGACTTTACAAACTGTCAGCATTTGTTCAAGGACTATCTTTAACTTAAGCAATCAATTCTTCCTTCATTTGCTATCTGTGTGAACCTGTATAATTTATTTAAAGTAAATTTCAGGTCCCTCATTGAGGCTAATAACATTATCTATCTCACAGGATTACAATGTAGAATTGAGATGTTCTTTAAGATAAAACTATTCACAAAAGTAAAATACTCTAATGCAAATAGTAATTAAGAGAGCTTGGTACTGGAACAAAGAAAGACACACAGACCAATGGAACCATATAGAAAGCCAGAAGTAAAACCACACATATATGGACACCTGATCTTTGACAAAGGAACAAAGAATATGCAATGGAACAAGTACAGCTTATTCAATAAATGGTGCTGGCAAAACTGGTCTGCCACATGCAAGAAAATGAAACTAGACCACTACCTGACACAATGTACAAAAATCAGTTCAAAATGGATAAAAAGATTTTAATGTAAGACCTGAAACCATAAAATATCTAGAAGAAAACATAGGTAAAACACTACTAGACATACATCTCAGTAACGCCTTAAAGATCCATCCCCCAAAGCAATAAAAATGAGAAAAAAGTTAAACAGATGGGACTACATCAAGTTAAAAAGCTTCTGTACAGCAAAAGAAACATTAAACAAAACAAAGAGACACCCCACTGATTGAGAAAAAATCTTTGCACCCCGTACAACTGACAAGGGACTTATCATAAAGATATACAAAGAACTCACAAGATTCAAGAAAAAAAAAAAACAAACAACCCAATCAAAAAATGGGCAGAAGAGCTTAAAAGATACTTATCCAAAGAGGACATTCAAATGGCCAACAGCACATGAGAAAATGCTCACTATCCCTCATAATCAGAGAAATACAAATTAAAACCACAGTGAGATACCACTTTACACCAGTAAGAATGGCACATATCAAAAAAACCAACAATGAATGTTGGCGAGGATGTGGAAAAAAAGGAACTCTACTATACTGCTGGTGGGAATGCAAGTTAATCCAACCAATATGGAAGGCTGTATGGAGGTTCCTCAGTCTACTAAAAATAGAGTTACCTTATGACCCAGCAATCCCACTCCTAGGGATCTACCCCGAGGACACAAAAACACCAATCCAAAAGAGTACCTATACCCCCAGACAGATGTTTACTGCAGCACTATTTATAATTGGTAGGACCTGGAAACAACCCAAATGCCCAAGAGTAGATGACTGGATCAAGATGTGGTACATATACAAAATGAAATACTATTCATCAATCAAAAATGATAAACTAGAGCCATTTATAGAAACATAGATGGAGCTAAAAGGAATTATACTCAGTGAAACAAGTCAGAAGGCAAGAGAAAAATATTGGATGGCTTCACTCTTAGGAGGAATGCAAAGGTAACAACAACTACAAAAAAAAATGAGAGAGCTCAAGGAAATGAACAATTACCACCAAAAACAAACAAACAAACAAACAAGCAAACAAACAAAAAACACAACAAGAACAAAAAGAGAAAGACAAATCAAATGGATCAATGTGGGGAGGGGAGGGTAGAGACCAGGATGAGGGCAGAAAGAGCACAAGGGACTGAAGTGATGGTGCACTGGTGAGATGGTGGTGGGAATTCCATGGGGACTACAATTGATGTCAAATATATATAAATAAATCTAAAAAAAAAAAGGAGAAATACTCTAATGCAAACTAGCTACTGAAATTGTCTATAATATGATTAAATAATTTAAAGATCAGTTTTAAAAATACATTTAAAGATTTAATAATGATCCCTAAATGTAACTATCAGTTATAAAATCTCATGAGAGATCATTTTTGAGAGTGGTATTTTTTACAGCTAAGGAATTCAGGCACCTGAAAACGTTCATGGAGGCAGCACCTATTCTCTCCGACCAATTGAGAAAATAAACCCTCATGGATGCTTAATTGTGACTGCCTAAATATTGCTTTCCAACATTTTGGTTACTTGATTTCTAGTATTTTGTTTGTATTTCAAAATGCTCTAAAATATTTTATGTTTCTATTAAGAAAAATGCTTTCATTTCATGGCCATCACTATAGTTTCTAAAGGCTTATTAATAGCAGTTATGACTGATTCTCAACAACCTCCTCCTTAGACACTTTATCTGGTTTTTCCTCTAGACCAATGTTTAAAAACCATGTGTCTATTATAGAGAAACATACTAGATGACATAATATTGGTTGACATAAAATACTATCAAATGTTTTAGTTTCCCAGTAAAGATTTTAGATTTTAGGTAAAATACTAACCATAACCTGTCTTTGGGATGGTAAGGAAGACATGAAACATGCAAGAAGACATTTTAAGCAAAAGTAGTTTTCATTTCCCAATCTCTCTAAATTGTCTCTTCGTCATACACTTGAACCGACAGTCAAACACCAAATGGTTAATACGCACTTTGTTTTTACAGATAAAGAAATTGGAATATAGGTGTGTGTGACAAATAAATTGGAGTGTGTGGGGGGGAGGGGGAGGAAGGGGGAGAGAGAGAGAGAGGTAATCACTGGAATTAATTATAAACCTTAGATCAAATCAACCATATTTCACTGCTTTATTCTTTAAGTTAAATTAAAATAAACCAAAAAAGGAAAGCAAGTGTGCCTGGTCAGAAATATCTTTACTTATGTTGGGCTATAGTATTTTCTTTATAGTACAAATGCTGCTATATTTACCAGTGACAAAGGGATTTGTTAAAAGCAGCACTATAGTTGGTACACTGGTACACTTGGTATGTACACTGATTCAAAGTTTATCAAAGCTTTTTAAATAACTGGGGTAAGACAAAAATAATGTTTTAGTTTAAAACTGGGAAGCTGGGGCCTCCCTGGTGGCGCAGTGGGTTAAGCAACGCACTATGAAGCAAACCTCAGCCACTGCAGCAC
>JAGFMF010011464.1:8241907-8267301 GCA_019455555.1 Galemys pyrenaicus | reverse complement strand
AAAAAAAAAAAAACTGGGAAGCTATATAAACCAATATATAATACAATGGTATTATTCATTTACATATATCAGAGTAGTCCAAATAGCATTCTGAAAAAGGACTAAAACAGTACTTAATTTTTTATAAAAACAACTATTTACAAAAAAGTTAACCAAGTTTATTACTTCTACTACATTGATTATACATTTATCATAGACAAAATCTTACTGCAATAGAATATTGTATCAAATTCTCCTATTTGATTTTCCCATTGGAAGTTAAAAAAAACCTCTTGGTATAATTTTTGTGCTGAAGTAGTTATTAATGAAAATATATTTAATTGTTTGGTAATGGTTTTCCTCCAAAGTTCCTGGCCAAAGACTGTGAGTACATTATAATAGTTCATGAACTATATAAGGACACTGTAAGTTATTTAGAAAGTAAATGCTAAGATGGATTTTAGTCTGATGTGGAATATGCTGTTTCGCAGTGAAAAGACACTGATTTTTCCAGTGAGTTTAATTAAGTATTAAAATGTCTTCAAATTGCTATTTCTTAACACTCTACAGAATAGTTCATTTTTAGTACATAAAAAAACAAGTATAATTCTTTAATTCATTCTCCGTGACTGAATGATACAGGGCAGCAAGGGGCATTAAAACTGGCTGAGGACACGGTCCCAATGTACTGGCCCCTGTCTGCATTCTTCTCCCATGTGCACAATTACAAGACTACGCAGGCTCAGAAGACAACAAAGGGATTTATTTAACAAACCAGGAAAAACAAAAGTTACTGAGGCCAAAAATGGGCCTTCCCTCACCCAAAGCTGTGTCCAGTGTTTTTCAGTCTACAAAAGCATTAACAATGGCATCTCCCCAGCACTGAGGACAAGGAGCGCCTGTCCCCAACCACACACCAGGTGTTGAGGATGGCGTCTTCCTGCCCTGAGCACATGGAGCAGCCAGACTACAGGCCAGATTCTAACCCACAAAGACAGCAAACAATGTAGCATAGATGCTCCGTGAGCTGCCGGGAAGCCCCAGCACAGCACCAGACAAACGACAGTTAGGAGAGCAGCTGCTGAGCAACCGAACAAGCGGCCAGACTCACACGTCCCACCAGCAAGATGCCTGGCTCAGGGTCTTCGCCTTCTCCGCCAGGCTGCAACAGCAGCAAGAAAGGAAAACTGTTTCAGTCGCTCAGCTACTTACAAAGCCCTTAAACTTTTCCTCTCTGACTGTTGGCTGCTGGAGGCCTCCAGCTTCAGAGGCCCACGATAGCCTTCTGGAAGGTCAGTGTGGTGGGGCCCCAATTCCCTTGACCCTTCATGCTAAATCCCAAAACACTGAATCAAAAAGCCTCAATTCCCCACTGCCCCCTTATATCACCTTATATATATGCAGTCCCTTATATCACCCATCAGTCACTCCACCCTCCCCCCCCACTTTTTAGTGTTTTCTCTTGGGCCATCTAGCCTCACTGGCAACCATCCAGGGTCACCACCTGTACAGTCCATGGCTCCAGCCATGGTTACATTAGTACATATAATGCAGACCACTATTCTATCCACCGAAGGATTTTAGCACATTATTAATATTCAGTCTACTATATGTCTTTCTTTTCTTAAAGATTTTTTATTTATGCGTACAAGCATAAATAAATAAGCGGGGAGGCAGATCGATCAAAATACACTGCTGAGGGGAGCAAGCAGGCGAGGCAGGAGAGGTCTGCTGCGCCGTGTGGACTACCTCCCTGGCAAGCAGGGATAGAACTCCTGCTGCAGTGGCTGCGGTTTTCTTCATACTGCATCATTTAACTCACTGCATCACCAGGGAGGGCCCAACAATCTAATATATGTCTTAAAGGAGCAAGGAATAGTCATAGAAGTTTACTTTTTGACAATGGTGGTGGGTACAGTACGGTAACAAAACATGTGGGGAAAGAGCCCATACGGCTAATACATAAACAGCGAAGTAAACCAATGTTATCTTAATAAAAAATTAATAAATGTAAGAAGTTTACTTTTCTTATATTTTTGACCTAAGAAAACAAAAAAGATGACATTTTAATGGGCAAATAAATGTTTTACAATTTAGGAAAGCACTGTGATAAAGCTCACTATAAAATCCTTAAGTTGGATATGTCAGCAAATCCTCTAGATCTACAAGCAAGGGGAAGGCACAGAACAGTGCTGCTCCCCCTGCCCCCCAAGACAACACACGGTGAATGCAGAGACTAGCACTTACCAGAGTTAACTGGCACAGCAGAAACCTCAGCAGGAACCAGTGCTGAGGTGGGGGAGCCTGAACTCTGATGAATTGCTGGCGTTTCAGAGCTGACAACTCTGAGAGCTAAAAATTCCAGGGGGACTCAGTTACCCAGAGGCCCCCGCAACACTGTGAGAATTACTTCTAGGAGGTCAACTGAGATCCCTGTGATAAATACCAAAGAAAAATCTCCCGCGTGGGCAGAGAGAAGAGGAGGGAACCATTTTGAAATAAGCTGGAGCACCCTGCTCTTTTTGCGGACTGGTCCTCAGGTGAAGCTAATTAATCTGAACATTACTTAGTGGAAAATTGTTAGAGCCTATGAAAGGGAAACACCCAAAACCTGTCAAATCAGCGCCATTACCCACCCCACCTACCCACCTAAAGGGGTGGGGGGGAGGGGGGTGAGAAGTACTTGTGAAGTACACTCTCCAGAAACGGCAGTCTCCCTGAAAGACTCAGACCTAAAGAGTCTTTCCTCCTGAGCCCACACCCCGCCACATTACTGAAGTCTTATTTTTCTTTTACCTAGTACACTGTGTCCTCCTCGCAAGAACAAATTACAAGTCATACCAAGAGATCAAAAATATTTTTTGAAGAGAACAGGCAGCATCAGAATCAGATCTAGCAGGCATGTTGGAGGTACCAGTTGGGATTTTTTTTTTTTTCAAAAAAGTCTTTAATATGGTAATATGTATATGGTAATATGGTAATAATGGTTAAAGTAGACGGCATCTAAAACCAGATGGGGATAGTAAGCAGAAAGATGAAAAGCCTAAGGAGAAAAGATGGAAAGAAATGCTAGACATATATTTTTTTAAAAAAGCTGTAACAAATGTTTTTGATGGATATTTAGTAAACTGGACACAGGTAAGGAAAGAATCTCTGAGGTAGAAGGATATTGTAAGAGTACTGAAAACATGGAAGCAGAGAACCATACCCAAAAAAGAGAACAGAATTTCCAAGGAGTGTGGGAAAACTATAAAAGGTTTAAGACACAGAATAACAGAGAATAAAGAAACACAGAAGTATTTGAAACAAAGCTGACAATTTCTCCCAAATTAATGCCAGATACAAAATTACAGACCCAGAGAATGTGAGATGGCATAAACACCCTAAAAATAAATAAATAAAAACACAAAAAGGCACATAAATTCAAACTACTACAAAAATGAAATATTTGGAGAAAACCCAGAAGAAAAAAATGCCTTACCTCTATTACAACAAAGAAGAATTATGTCTGGTTTCTCAAACCCATGTGTAGCGGCAGGAAAGGCAGCACAGGGCAAGTTCTAGACGGTTCTTAGCAGATGGGGGTAAAGGAAGGAGTCTTGGAGCCCTCCATGGCTTTTATGCTTTTTATTGTCAGAAGTGGCCAGGTACATGTCAGGCCTGGGTGCTGGGAGGGTAGGGGGCCCGGAGGCTGGCAGGCCTCGCAGCCCCCTGCGCATCTCTCGCCACTTTGCTGTGGTGTCCTGTTCCTCCCGCTGCTGCTCGTTGGCCAGTCGGTCCTGTTGGTTGGTACTCTCACTGCTTGTTCGTACTGGCGTCCTCATGACGCCGCCCATAGAACCCGTGTCCAAACTCAGGTGCGCCCACTTGCGCATGCCCACCTAGGTAAGCGCACAGCACCGCAGGTGTCCAGTGGAAAGAGGGTGGAAAGACCTGATAGTTCTCTGACCCTACACCATGTAAGCAAGTCAGTGGACTGAAATATTTAAGTGTTGAAAGGAAAACAATGCATTCTTTACTGCAGGGTAAATGGAAGTTACCAGGAAAAAAGGATGGAAAGAAAAAAAAAAAAAGATGGAAAGAAATGCTAGAAATATTTATTTTTGTTAAAAAAAAAAGCTGTAACAAATGTTTTTGATGGATAATCAGTAAACTGGACACAGCCCTCAGCATCAGTGATCGACACCTGTGGTCTTACACGCGTGTCTGACGGCGGCACCTGGAGTGTGGTGCAGGTATGCGTAAGTGGCGCACCTGAGAGGCTGGGCATAGAAGAACCGAGATGCAGAGGTGCAGGCAGCTGAGAACAGTAGAGACTGGAGAAGAGACCACGAGAGGACGAGAGGACGCCAGAGAGCCCAGGAAGAGTAAAGACTCATGGGGCTAGGGGGCCTGCCAGTCTCCTGCCCCCCTCCCCCATCTGCCCTGTACCTGGTCGCCTCACTACAAGTGGTGTAGAAAAAGCCAGAGGGCTCCAGGATTCCTCCTTTACCCATCTGCCAGGATCATGGAGAACCTGCCCTGTGCTGGCGCTACATGCATTGTGCAAAATTATCTTTCAAATGTGAAGAAGAAATAAAAAGATTGTCTCAAGACAAACAAACATTGAGGGAATTTGTTAGCTGAGCTGAAATGGACCAATTCCTTGAAAGACAGAAAACTCACAAAAGAAGTAGATGGTTTTTATAGGCCTATATCTGCTAAAGAAATTGAATCAATAATAAATAAATTTCAAAAACAGAGAATATGAGTCAGCTAGTTCCTGGTGAATTCTTTCAAAAATTTAGGGGAGAAATTGTACCAGTTCCTTAACCTTACTTTCAGAGACTGGAACCAGAGAGAATATTTTGCAACTAAGTCTATGGTTAGCATTAACATAATACTAAAATCATATAAAGATACAAGAAAACAATAGAAAGATGTGTCCCATGAATCACAGATAAAAATCCTCAACAAACTATAACAAATGTAATACAAACAAAATGCATTTAAAAGCATTATATATAGGATATAGTATAAGGACAAGGGAACTGTTATACATTATTGGCAGGAATGCAAAATATACTACCACTTACTAATCACTTTGGCAGGTTCTTTTAAATGTAAACATACGCTTATTATACAGTCCGGAAAAGTCCCATACCTAATCATTTACCCAAAATAAATGAAAATTTATGTTTATACACTCTTGTAATGTTCATAGTGATTTATTCATATTACCAAAAAGTGGAGAAAACACAAATATCAATCAGGAATAGTCTGTAGTATATCCCAGAGTGGAACTTTAATCAGCATTATACAGATATAAACAATTAAGAAATGGAACTATATATAAAAATATCAAATATAGTTTTGCTAAGTGACAACCCAGGCCTCAAAGACTATATACTATTAATACACAGGAGTCAATTGAAATATGTTCTGGAAAAGGCAGAATTACAGAGACAAGAATCAGTGGTTGCCAGTGGAGTAGACATTTACTCTAAAGAGGAAATAAGGTATTTGAAAAGATTTATTTATTTGTTTGGTCAATGAACCCTTTTACTATAGAGTGATAGTTTGGGTGGTTATATAGGAATATGTGAATTCACATATATTCATAGAAGGATATGAGTATCTACTACATTAAGGAGGGTTTTAGTGTATATAAAATAAACTATAAAAGCAGGATTGACAAATAATACCTCTTTGGAGGAAATGAATTGACTTACTGACAGAAAAGAAATCCTTCAGTGGTTGGAAGTGAAAAGCTTCAAAGCTTCAAAGAAGCATGTCAAGAAAATAAAATGATAATAAAGATAATTGAAAAATACTCTAGGAACTTCTAGGAAGTTCTGGGTAAAAGAGCAGGGGAAAAAAAATTCAGAACTAGCCAAGAGGGACTCAGCATTGTTGCAGTTAGAGCAATAAAGAGGCCTAATCTAATTTCAAGTTCTTAAACTGGAAAAACACCTATGTATTACATACTTTAATCTTTTACAACTATAAACTCAAGCATAAAATGTCTGCGGTTAGGAGCTATGATGGCCTTTACTACAAATACAAAAACTAAAGTATTATTATTTTAATTTTACAAATGTTTGATAAGGCTAGGAGAATTTTAATTGATGTAGTGACCTATCCAGCAGAGCTGTACTCATTCCCAGAGCTCCTGAAACCAAATGCTTGTTTTCCCCAAATACTAGTGATCTTCACCCAGCTGGCTGTGGACTGTGGGCCCCCTACAAGAAGGGCATTGTAATGGGTAGGCACAAAGAGGTGCAAAGATTTGGAGCTGTCCCCAAGCCATACTGAGGCATGAGATTTCTTCCTTTATCAGTGAGGCTCAGAAAAGTCAGAGTTCTCACCCCACTATACCCCCTGAAACACCAAGCTCTTCATTTCTTACCCTTTTCTGGAAGCTACAAGGCAATACAGTGTGATGCAAATGATCATTTAATTTTTGGGGTTTCTAGGTCAGAAAATAAGATTCAAATGTTGCTCACGAAACATAAATTTTGTACGAGGACCATGAGGTTGTTTTTAGAAATAATGATAATCACAAAACCAAATCTGATTTTATATTTTTAAGGAAAATAAAACTTTAGGCAGAGATGCAAAATGGATGTTGTCAATATATTATCATTCTGGTCTTCTCTGTAGCAAAGAGGCAACCCCTAGACCTCATTGCTCTCCTTAGGAGTGCCCAAGAAAACAAGAGGCATAGAATCTCACAATTCCAGTGGATGCCAGGAGTATGAAATGTTCAGACATTAAGGTCTGAGTCATCTGTTTTCTTTAGAGAAAGCTACATTATGTCAAGAAATGGTAAGACAGTAGAGTTCCGCTCATTTAATAAAAAGTGATACAGTGGTACTGAAAGCCACAAGATGGTAGCTCCTCTTTCATGGTCATTGAAATTACAGGCATCAGGCTCATTGTGGACTACTGAAGAGCAAGCGTTATCTACCCAGTGTAATTACACACTTTTGGGCCATGAGGAACCATCAGTATGTGTGATGTAGGTGAAGAATGGGTAAGGTTGAAATCTCACAAACAAAGCAAACATACCAAAATCTAAGGGACTCATTATTTTAATTTTATGAATTTGTTATCAGACCACACAATGACCTTCAACCATGGCAACTACGTACCCATTCTACGGGAAAGAAATAATACCACATGCTACATACATTTTCTACATTGGAATTTTACTGAAAACTAAAGAATAAAGCACTTTGAAAACTACTATATTTTATATATCTTATTCCCTTAGTGTATACAATAGCACCAAGTAAACTTTAAAAATATCATCTGCACTATTTAAAGCAGATGTCTGAGATCAGTTGCAAAAGTCACACTGAATTAGGCCTAAAATGTAGACTGATTAGTGATATTAGAAGGATTGGCTGTAATTCACCATTGCATCTTAGATAGATGAATGATAGCATCTGTTAATAACTATGAACCAGTGGGTAGAAAAATATTAGAAATTCATAATAGTCTTTAAGTAATGCTAGAAACCAAACCAATAGACAAATAACTTTTAATACAGCATCTATTAATAGGGCTTTATAGTTGTATGGCATCAAGACAAAAGGGATTTGCTTTCAGAAATATTGACAGGCCCAACAAGAGCTACTGAAGATAGTCACTTACCCTTATTATAATTTTTATTTTCTGTGGAAACAAAACTAATACATGATATTCATATACTCAACCTATTTCAATTGTTGAATACAGACTCTTACAAAACTCAGCGCAAGTTCCTTAGGCAGTATAACAATTCACCACAGTTAATAAAGAAGTTAGTATTAGCAAAGCTTTAAGACTAATTCCTGGCACACAAAAGTAAGTGTTCAATAAATACAATTTATTGAATAAAATAAAACAAAATTAAAATAAGCACCAAAGCATATTAATTGTGGTGTAATCCTCATGTACAAGATCCAATAAGTTAGACATAACGTTCTGACTTTTTTCTCATACTTGTGATACCAGAATGTAAATGATTAATTATTTTGTTTACCAAGTATTTTTTGAGCATTTATTATATACCAGGCACTGTTCTGGGGACTGATGATATAGTGATCAGTGGGTTAAAAACCTCTCCTTTATATCCCCAAATCACAAACATTAATAGATTTTCACTTAGTGATATCTGCTTTCTGTCTCATCGCTATACTGGAGCACCTTCTGAACAAAACCAATTTTGCCTTTGAATCTCCAGGATGGATTGCATTATAAAAGACAATGTTTATCTAATAGCCAAAAATTAATGATAATTTGTTCATGACTACAACTTTCACCTGTTTATTTTATATTATTATATATTGAGTAATATACTTTTATCTCATAGTACTCCATATTTCATGGATTTTTATTAAAATACACCTCATTAAAACTTTAAGGTATATTTCCATTTTTCTTTGCAGTATTGTTTTGAAAGATGACAGTGAAAATAGCATAGCAAGTGGTTTTATCATTCCTCTTTAAAAATCACTATTTTTGAGTTATTTTCTGTGTACTTCATTTTTCTAGAATATAACTATTAATCCCATCATATTTTATGTTGAAATAATAACAGCCTTTTTTTAAAAAAAGTTATGGAACAGAGTTACAATTAACTAATTACTTTAGTTCTACTATATTCAATACAATAGCTTTGAATCATGTATTTATTTAAATTTAAATTAAGTAAAATTAAAAATACAGTTCCTAGTCATACTAGCCCCTGAACAATACTATTTCCCATCCCCAAGAGTTACATGTGACCAATGGTCGCAATATTGGATAGTGAAGAACATTTCTGTTATTGCAGATTTTTCTACAGGGCAGTGCTGCCTAGCTAAACTGAAGCTATAATATCTGTGGTTAGGTATCTATGGAGACATAAGTTGAGACAAAATTAAGTCCTAGGCTTTTGCACATTTGATACATCTGCAAGTAAAATTAATAAAATCATTTTTGTAAAATTACTAGTGTCATCTCTAGTTGTAAACAACCACATTCTTCAAGTATATATCTATAAGCTTTTTATGGAAAACACTTGACATTACAGATTCAGAGGTTAATTCTCCCATCAGTGCATGCATAAATCTTCTATAAATGTTAACAGGAGAATGTTAATGACAGTTACTCTAAGATCAACATGAGAATAGTTTCTATACTATGGAAGTCTATTTTCTCTCCATTCTGATCTACTTAGACTGAAATTGTGCTTAGCATTTACATAACTTTAAATTCTGAATTATAATTAAATAAAATCTCTTTTAAATGTCTTACTTCAAAATCTATTTATTTGATAATCCAAAATTGGAGGTGGGATAGGATAGAGATATTATTTTAAAGTACATTCTGAAGTTTAATAATTCCACATAAATTCTTATTTGATGGATAATTTTTCTTATTTTTATTCCTTATAAAAAATGAAGAGCCATACTAAATAGCCCTCTGAAAGACCAATGACCTTTCTCTACATAATGGGACCCACACAGATAATGAGGAGAAATGTAAGCTTTCTCTGAAGTCCACTTTTACCCTTGCTCTACCATCCCATTGTGCTATGTCTTGGTAGTACTAACCCAAGAGACACAATGAGAACTCATAGGAATAAAAAATAATTTATTTCAAATGAAGAAAAAAAAATTTTTTTAAATGAGGGGCAGGGAAAGAGAAACTCAATGGTCATATGATGTAAGAGGACTTTGAAGTTTAACAACCTGCCACTCAGCATTAACCAGGAATGGAGCTCTGAAGGTTGATTTTTCTTTTCAGCAAAAAGTATCAAAAAAAAGTAAACCTATGTTCTTTTGGCTTTTACATTTTAGTCTCCTATTTTTATTAATTTCTTTCAGGCTTTTAAAAAATTTTTTCCTGTGTTCAAACTCAAAACTGGGTTACTTCCCATGGCATATACTTGTGGAGAAGGAATACTGTAGACATCACAGCCTTGGCCCGCTTCTCTAACACAGATGATAAAAAACACTGGAAAACTTTCAAAATTACTTGATTTCATTTCTCAAGAGTTGACAGGCCAGATTAGCTCCTGGCATGATGGTGTGAGAAGCTCTGTGAACTCGCATAGCGAAAAACTGGTGAAAATTATAAAACAAAATTAAAATCTCTGAAAATGGTTTAGAGGGCATACAACAAACAAAGAAGCATCTTTTTTTTTAAAAAAAAAAAAGGTACTAAAATTTTATGAATTCAAAAAAAAAATAAAACCAGAGTCTGTGATAGTTAAACCGAGAATACTCCCACACTGCCCTCTTCTAGTTCAGGAAACAGAAATTCCATCCCAGAGTGACACAGTCAAAGTCCACAAGCTCCCTTGCCCCAGCTTCCAAAAGGGCTACCTTTACGTGGGCTACCTTCCCGGGAGGTGTAGGACATCACCATTTGCCATCCTGACCTCTGTTTCCCATTGCTAAAGTTATGTTCTATGAAGGTTCAGTCAAGATAGTGTTTTCTGCTAACCAGTCTCTATTTATGTAACGCAGACCCTGACTGGGCAGGCAGCATAGAGTTCTAGGACTCTGGGGCCTCCCTGGTGGCACAATGGGTTAAGCAAGGCACTATGAAGCAAACCACAGCCACTGCAGCATGGGGTCTATCCCTGCCCCCAGGCTAGGGGTGGTGACCCCCCATGGTGCAGCAGATCTCTCCTGTCCTGCCCTGCAGCTGCTCCCCTCAGCAGTGTGTTTCAGTTAATCTGAATATTCTATTCCCCACTCTGTATTTTGTGGATCCTGTACCCCAGTGCTTGTATGCATAATCTTTAAAAAAAAAAAAAAAGAGTTCTAGGACCCTTATTTCCTTACCTCAGACCAGTAGGTATATCCTGGTAAAATGGTCAGGATGACCTGAGGCTGCCGACCCATATCTGGACATCAGCAACTAAGGTAGGATTTCTCTCCAAAAGAAAAGCATCCTGGTCTTCACCCCCAGTTTCAGAAATTTGTGGGAGGGAGAGTTGGAGATAAAATAGTTCTGAATGTCTTCAAAAAGGCACCGACTTCATTTGCAATAGGACAGAAAGAAGGTCCAGTCTCAAGAAAGTTAAAAACAGTGGAGGTTCTGACAAATGGGAATTGGAAGAAGACTGGTAGTTTAATTGCAGATATAGACTGAACTGTGGGTTGGCTAAGTTTATAGGAAACAATTGGAAAACGTGTTCTCCTGGAGTCAGAACAAATTTCAAACATCATCATTGGGAACTATTTCCTCAAAGGAATCTGAACTTGATTATATTACTCCATAGAGCAATTGCATTACAGAGCATTGTGGAAAATAATAGTAATATTAGTCAGCAATTAATGGCAAGTAACAGCTGGTTACTTGCAGTCATGAACTGATACAACCTGATAAAACTACCCTCATCCAGAGTACGGATAACCAAGGCTCCAGTCCTCTGAAGAATATCAGAGGCTTAACGATGTATTAAAGGAGTGGAAAAAAAGCAGAATTTACTAATATAAGCTAGCCAGTCACTAAACAAACAAATAAGCAAATAACAATAATGAAGGGAAATTGAAATTGCCAGCACGCCAGGGAAAATTACTATAGTGTATACCTAACGTGGCAAGTTTCCAACTAAAAATAAATTAGATTTTATTAAAATTCAGTCCTTTAAGTAATCCACAGGACACTATAAAGAAAATGAAAAGATAACTAAATGGGAAAGAATATTTGTAAATTATATTTATGCTAAAGAACTTGTATATATGTTGACATTATAATGATCTGGTCTGATCAAGTGATGGGTGTAATTGCAGTGGAGTGACTTAATTTAAAATAAGTGACTATTTGTTTATGAGAACATTAATAAACTGACACATGAGGCAAGAATAGATAAAAATCCTAGCTGTGTTGATTAAAAAAGCACTCCAAATTAAGAGATAGCTCTGATAATACATCTTTGGAGCAGTACAAATACAGGAGCTGAATTAAACCAATCTGAGACTTTGGACTCCGTGTCCATGGAATCTCCAAAACCTTCTGCAGGTTTTGGCATCTGGGGCCAAGGGTAGCCAAAGAGGCAGAAGAACACCTCTTCCCAAAGTGCTGAATCCACAAAGGAAATTCTGAACCCCTCATACCACTACTCTTATACTGGTATTCTGGACCTTCATAGTTCGGAACCATCACACTTTTGGTAACCTCCCCTGTTTTACTGCTAATTGAATAGTATGCTAACATTATTGTAATAATGTATTTCCCCCAATAAATTGTATTGTAATTATAGGGAACTGCATTGAGTTATAAGTGAAACCATACCACTCCTGAGATGTTAACATGTTGATACATATACACAACTTGTATTTAGAATATGCAAAACTTTTACAAATTAATAATCCAAGCAACCCACTTTAAAAAATAAAGAGTAAGGGGTCTATTAGAAAGTTCTCAAAAAAAAAATACCAAAAAACCAATGAAAAGATGTGTCATATAATTAGCCAAGAGGGAAGTGCAAATCCAGATCATAAATAGATATCCATACTAAGATGATAGACACAAAGTGAGACAAACATGGCAAATGCCAGTGCCTGGCCCACAGAGGGTGCAGCACAGAGGTGATGGCACAGCAGCGGCAGGAATGCAGGGTCCCATTGACTGTGACTCTAGAAGCAGTGAAGCAGTACCCTGCTGTGAAGCAGTAGTGGCAGAGTCTAGGGGAGGATGTGTGTTTCCTCCAGTGCAGGGGACTTGGCTTCTTTTCATTGTGAACCAGAAGTCACCAAGATGGTGAGAGAGGTAGGTCCTGGCTTCAGTACCATGAGCAAGATTTAAGATTTATTCGGAGGGACACTGTACTGGAGAGAATCCCCTAGCTGGGAGTGGGACTTGACGATCCCTTAGACATAGAAGACCAAACTTCAATAGAGGTGACATTGAGGAGAGTCACACTTTACAACATGAAGTAGGTGGAGCTAGAAGTTGTGGTCCGCAGTAGGGATGAGGATAGCAGGGCTATCAGCTCAGCCATCAAATCACAGCAAAAAGCTTTTTCCCTTCTTTCTTTGTGAGTCTAGCTAAATGTCTATCTCTTTTTTCAAAGACTAAACCTAGCAAAGGAAATAAAAGACCTATACAATAAAAACTATGACATTACAAGAAATAGAAGAAAAAACAAAAAAAAATGGAAAAATATTACTGATCGTGCATTGGAGGAATTAGAATTATTATGATGGATGTCATATGTAAAAAATGTAGAGATCCCAACTCAAGTTTCAATGGCATTCTTCAGAGAAATAGGACAAGCACTACAGATATTTATATGGAACTATAAAAGACCCCTCTGAAACAAAAACATTCTAAAAAAGAAGAATGGATGTATCATATTTCCAGTCCTCAAATCATATTAAAAGTTGTATAAATCAAACAGGATGGCATTCGAATAAAAATAAACACACAGACCAGTGAAGTGGAATTCAGAGTTCAGGGATAAATCCATACTTAATGTGAACAGTTAATTTATGACAAAAGAGCCAAGAGTATGCAATGCACAGAGGAAAGTCACTTCAGCAAATGATGGTGGAAAAACTGGCAGCTACATGCAAAAGAATGAAACTGGACCAGTACCTCACACCATAAACAAAAACATTCCTCAAAGTGGGTGGAATGGTGGTGGGTATTCCCTGGTGAATACAAATGATTTCAATATAATTAATTAATTGAATAAAATAATAAAAAAATAAAAAATAGATGTAAGATCTGAAACCATGTAATACATAAAAGAAAATACAGGCAAAACACTTCATGAAATTGACCTTCGGGGATGTCTTTGGGTACTCAACTCTAAAAGCAAGGGTAAGGGCCTCCCTGGTGGCCTAAGGGGTTGAGCGCAGCACTGTGGGGCTTCCACAGCCACTGTAGCATAGGAGCTGGATCCCCGGCCAGGCAGGAGACCCACATGGCGCAGCAGACCTCTCCTGCCTGTCCTCTGTGTATTTTGGTGGATCTGATTCCTCACTCTGTCTGGTGAATCCTCTCACCGCCCCGTGACTCTGACCTGTACCCCAGCTCTTGTATGCAGAAATAAAATCTTTTAGAAAAATAAAATAAATTCAAGGGTAAAAAAGAGCAAAAATAAACAAGTGGGACCCCATCAAACTATAAATCTCTTCACCTTACTGAGTGGGAGAATATACTTGTATATGATATGTTCATCAAAGGGCTAATATCCAAAAGCTATAAAGAACTCATATACTCAACAAAAAAGAAAAAAATAACTTGATAATCAAATTGAGCAGAAGACATAAATAGACACTGCTCCAAAGAACACAAATGGCCAGTAGGAACATGAAAAGGATAATACTATCTTGATAATACTATCAAGACTTATTATCAGGGGAATGCAAATCAAAACCATAATGACATACCATCTCATGCCCATGAAAATGACCCATATTGAAAAGACCAGAAATGATATGTGTTGATGAGGGTAGTAAGAAAAGGAACTTGCTACACTATTCATGGGAATGTAAATGGATTCAGTTCCTATGAAAAGTATTTCAGAGATTTCCTAAAACATTAAAAACACTTCTGTCTTAGGATTCAGCAATTCCACTCCTAGGCATCTACCTGAAGAATACAAAAACAGTAACTTTAAGGGATATCTGCCCTGCCATGTTTGTTGCAGCACTATTTACTACAGAAAAGGTCTGGAAACCAAACTGTCTAGCATCACATGACTGGATTAAACACGTGGTCCATTATCCAGAAAGTAATACTACTCAGTTATATCTAAAAAAATGAAATCTTAAATCATTTGCATGCATGGAACTGCAGGGGATTATGCAATTTGAAGTAAGTCAGAACAAAAAAATAACACCGGATGATTTCATTTATATTTGGAATATAAAATAAAAAAAACAAAACCTAGAAATATGACACAAGTTGAAGGTACCAGAGGGGAAGGTTGGGATTCAAAAAACAAGTGGGGAAAACGAGACCCAATGGAATATGGTGGAAGATTACGGGTTCCTTGGTTGTAGGTATGGTGTGGTAACATACATCTGTAGAGGTGTGAACACTGTACCCCTAAATCTTAGTGTTGTAAACTAATGTTACCTTAATAAAAATGATAGAATTTTTAAAAATAAGAAAAATATTCTTGAAAAATTCCTATGACATATCATAGAAAATGTATGTCAGGATGTGGAAAAATCAGAATCCTCATATACTGTATACATTTAAATGATGCATATATTTTAGAAAACAATTTGAAAGTACCTCAAATACTTAACCAGAGTTGCCATATGAATCAGCAGTTCTAACATATAGCCAAGAAATATTGAGGCATATGTCCACACAATAATTTATACACAAATGTTCAGAGTAGCATTATTCATAATAGATGAAATTCATACATGTGCCTATAAATTGATCAATTTATAAATTGATAAATTCATACATGTACCTATAAATTGAAGCAAAATTAAATATATATTGATAGAAAATAATATTATTAGTTGATAAGAAGGATTTACTAAAAAATGCTAAAGTATGGAAGAACCTAAAAATATTATAGTAAGTAAAAACAGTCAATCACACACACACAAAAAAGTGTTATGTGATTTCATTTATATGAAATGTTCAGTATAGGAAAATCTATAGAGCCAGAAAATAATTTAGTGGTTGATAAGTATGAATGGGATTGGAAGACAGGAAGTCATAGTTAAGGGATAAGTGGGTTGTGTTTCCTCCAGTTTTATTGACATATAATTGGCAGTGTACACTTTTAAGAAGTACAATGTGATAATTTTATATACAAACATTCACACATATATTGGAAATTAACCACTGTAGTGTTAGTTAACACCTCCATCCTTATCCTTATACTCTACTGCGCTTCAATTTTGGTGGTAAGAATATTTAATTAAAAATCTACTTTCTGTGTATAACACAAAATTAATCACCATGCTAAATATTAGATCCCGAAAACTTATTAATAATGTATAACCAGGTTTATACCCTTTGACCAACATCACCCCATTTCTCTTACCCCCATCTGCCCTTGGTAACCACCATTCTATACTCTATAAAGTATATTTCATATCTATAAAGTATATTTCATATCTTATACAGTATTTGTCTTTCTCTGGCTCATTTTGCTTAGAATGATGCCCTCAGAGTCCACACACATGTGTGCATGAATGTATTTATGTATGTATGTTTGTGTGTATATATGATGTGTATATGACAACAGTCTATTTAAAAACCACATTTTAACCATTCACCTGTAGACCAACACTCAGTTGTTTCCATGTTATGTACAATGCTGCAATGAACTTGTGTGTGCAAATATCTTTTTGAGATTCTGATTTCATTTCTCTTGTATATATACTATTCAGTGAGACTGCTGGGTCATATGGTACTTCTATTTTTACTTTTTTGAGGGAACTCCATAGGGTTTTCCATATTTATCCCAATTTGCACTCACACCAACAGGATACAAAAGTTTCATTTTCCCTACATCTTCACCAACATTTGTTATCTTTTGATATTTTGATAATAGCCATTCTAACAGGTACAAATGTTAAATTATCACTGTTTTTTATTTGAATTTCCCTAATAATAATATTGAGCATGTTTTCATGTATCTATTATTTGTACACCTTCTTTGGAAAAATGTCTATTTTTATCCTTTTCTCACTTATATACTGAGTTGTGTTTTTTATGTATTTTGGATACTAATCCCCTACATGATTGGCAAATACTTTCTCTAATTTTATATTTGCTTTTTCATTTTATTGATAGTTTCTTTATTGTCTGAAAACAATTTATTTTATGTAGTCCTACTTATTATTGTTTTAGTTACTTGGGCTTTCTGTGGTATATCCAAGAAATCATTGCCAAGAATAAAGTTAGTAAAATTTTGCCTCATGTTCTCTTCTAGGAGTTTTATAGCTTTGTGTCCTAAGTCTCTAATAATTTGTAAGTGTTGTAAATATTTAATTACATTCTTCTGAATGTGATTATTCAGTTTTCTGAGCATTGTTCTTTCCCAGTTGAGTGTTCTTCAAATACTAGCTGACTGTACATGCAGGGATTGATTTCTGGGTTGTTTTTTTTTTTTTAAAAGATTTATTTATTTATGCATACAAGAGCTGGGGTACAGGCCAGAGTCCAGGGAGGTGAGAGGATTCANCAGAGGCAGAGTGGGAGCAGAACAGGCAGATTGACTGAAACACACTGCTGAGGGGAGCAGCGGGCAAGGAAGGAGAGGCCTGCTGTGCCACGTGGGTCCCCTCCCTGGCCAGCAGCAGGGGTCAAACTCATGCTGCAGTGGCTGCAGTTTGTTTCACAGTGCATTGCTTAACCCACTGCGCCACCAGGGAGGACTATTTCTGGGTTCTTGAGTCTGTACCATTACTGTATTTTGTGCCAGTGTTAAACTGCTTTGATTACTATAGGTTGGTAAAATAGCTTGAAGTCAGGAATTGTGGTATCTGCAGTTTTGCTGTTTCTCAGGAATGTTTTAGATACTGGGAGTTTGTGTGGTTTAATATATAACCTGTTTCTATAAAAAATTTCACTGGAATTTTCATAGCACTTGTGTTGACTCTATAGATAGATAACTTTGTTTGGTCTGATTATTTTAGCAATATTTACTATCCCGGGCATGAACATGGTATATTTTTATGTTTACTTGTATATTCTTCAATTTCCTTCATCAAAACTGTACAATTTTCAGTTTTATAGAAATTTCACTTCCATGGTTAAATATATTCCTAGTATTGCATTGTTTTTGCTGTTATTATAATTTTCTTTATTTGTTTTCATACTTTTTGCTAGCACATAATAATACAACTGATTTTCTTAATTGATTTTGCATCAGTAAAAGTACTTAATTCCTTGATTAGTGCTAGCAGCTTTTTTTGTGAAGTATAAAATTTTTCTGTATTTAAAATCATATTTGCAAACAAAAACTTCTTTTAAAGACTTATTTATGCAAACAAGAACTGGTGTACAGGCCAGAGGCATGGAGGGGGCGCAGTAAGAGGACTCACCAGAGACAGAGTAGATAGATTGAAACATACTGCTGAGCGGAGCAGCGGGAAAGGCAGGAGAGGTCTGCTGCGCCATGGGGGTCCCCTCCCTGGCTGGGGATTGTGCAGCCTCTGATGCTGCAAAGTATGAGCATAGCTTTATAGTGCTATGACTTAGCCCCTTGCCCCACCAGAGAGGCCCAAACAAAGGCACTTACTTTCTGATTGTGATGTATTTTGCTTCTTTTTGCCTGATTTTTCTGGCTAGGAATTCTAGTACCATAATAAGTAGGCATAGTGAGAGTGAACATTCTGGGCTTTTTCTGATCTGAGAGGAAGTTTCCAACCTCTCTTGTTGAACATGATGTTGGCTATGGCTTGTCCTATGTGACCTCTATTATGCTGAGTGTGCCCATTCTACACCCAAATTTTTGCACAATTTATTATGGCAGGATAGAGTATTTCATACAAAAACTTTTCTGCATCTATTGAAATGACCATGATTTTTGTCTTTCATCATTTGGTAAATCACATTAACTCATTTGCATATGTTGAGCTGACCTTGCATCTCACAAATATATCCCATTTGTCCATGTGTTTAAGATCTTTTTAGTGTGCTGTTGAATTTAGATAACTAGAATTTTGTTGAGAATTTTTACATCTGTGTTCATCAGGGATATTGGCATGTGGTTTTTATTTTTCTCGTAGTGTCCTTATCTGACTTCGGTACCAGGGAAATGCTAGCTTCATAAAAAAGTTTGGGAGTGTTCCCAACTCATTTTATGAAGTTTTCAATCTATTTCTAAAAACAAACAACACTCTCCCCCTTTTTCTTAAAATATAGTAATTTAAAAATACAGTTCCTATTGATGTTATCCTATAAATTATGTATGTTCTTCACTTTCATTCTTTTTACTTTTTCTCCTCTGACTGGATAATTCCAAATTTCCTGATTCTAATTCACACATATTTTTTTCTTCTGCTTGATCTATTCTGATGTCTGTACTCTCTGTTGAATTTTAATTTCATTCATTGTATTCTTCAGATCCTTGTCTAGTTTGTTTCATTTTTCATTCACACATCTTTGTCAAGCTTCTTAATTTTTTCTTGTATTGTTTTCCTGATTTTATTGAATTTTCTGTCTATCTTCTTGTACTTCATTGAGATTCCTTAAAACATCTGTCTTTAACCCCACATTTCTTTATCAGGTAAATTGCAAATTTCTGTATAGAAAGGATCATCTCTTACTAGATTATTTTGATATTTTAGTGGTATCATGATTTTTCAATTTTTCTTGAAGTTTTGCACTGCTGTCTTTGCAAATGAAATTGTGGTCTCTTCCTCCAGACTTTGCCTAATGGTTTTCATAGGGAAATAGTTTTCATCAGCCTTCATGAAGACTCTGAGGCTTTCTCACATCTAATAGAAGATACTCCTAACCCCATGTTTCTTGATCTCTCTTGTGGTAGAATTCACAAGCTTTTATGACTTCTCTTGATCCTGCAATGTAGCAGGTCAGTTCCTGACTGATGGATCCAGGGCTAGGCTACCTGGCAGCTGGCTCGTGGGGTGGGTCCATGATTCCAGTATCAGGAGTCATGTCTCTTTAGTGCCCCCTCAGTGTCCTACCTGCCACTCTCCCTGTTTTTGCCTGTCCTCCAGTTATATAACTTATGACTCAGTGGTTTAGAATGGATGAGAGAGGAATACAGCATCTTTCAAATTTAGGGAAACTGACTGCTCATTCACACTCAATATTTTCCCCATGAGAGGAATAATACAGCTAGAAGAATTCTAGTTGTGCTGTGCTGGTTTGAAGAACTGGTGGTGTGGGTAATTTCAAACCTTTCCATTTATCCTCTCTAATGTGTTATAAACTTGTAATCAATTTCTTCACCTGGGGTTAAAACTCTACTAGGAACCTGGACTTCCATAGAGTCTCTTTCTTCTGTGGGTGATTTTCTGAGACAGTGTTATGCAGGGTTTCCTGGAACATGGCCAGTAGGCACTGGTGCTAGTTCACAGACAACTGGAAGGCTGTGGTATGATTATTCTCTGATATTAGCGAGTAAGCCCACACTAGGGTACCTTGATATACTGTACTGGATGCCATAGTTTCCAAACAAAGGCACTTTTATCCAAAGATGTATGTCAAATTATTGTTGGGGGTGGAGGGGCATGAACAAGGGACTTCTCATACATATCCCATATGTAATAATAAGACAAAAAAGGGAAAAAAATGATGGGTTAGCTTTCACTTCAAATAATAAAATAGGTTAGCAGACTTCTTTCATATCTATATGAAAGCACTTTTCCCATGAACACTCCCCAACATTACATAGCTTTTGAATCAGAAATAAAAAAAGAAGAAAATGTGGATAGCAGAGGAAAAAACAGTGGTGGACATACATAATTTGTAGAATAAAAGCAGTTTCATATTGCAAAATACTGATAAAATGGTTGGAAAAGAGAAAAATATTATGTAAGAAACAGAAAGGCAAGTGGATGATGTAACTTCGTATAATTTTTCATAAATTAAACTTGAAGAATTCCTGTGTTAATGATGATGAACACCTAAAAATGTAGGCAGGTTCAATAAATGTTTTTTTGCTTGCCAGTTGAAAGAATGAATGAATGAATGAGGAGTGAATGAATGCAAGGGCAGTGTACTGTAGTGGACACGTAGGGAAAAAACTACTTTAACAAGTTTACTAAAATGCACAACACTTTCCCTTTCATAGCACTAGTTAGCTCTTTGCAAGTATACATTTTTCTCTTTACCCTCTCTCTTCCCTTTCTACATGCTGCATGTGTATTTTTCATCATAGTAACTTGTGATTACACTAAGTTACAGTTCCTAGGTGAAATATAAGAAAATTTGGAGAAAGAAGACAACTAAAGATATGTTCAAATGCTTGCTTATGTTTCTTCAGAAATTAAAAAGTGAATTTTGTGCCAAGAATTTTTAAGTTGAAGAAAACATAATGTAGTACAGCTCCATAATTTGAATTATGTTTAGACACGGAGAATTTAAATAGGTACCTACTCTCTCACCATTTTTTTAAAAAAAGAAATAGATTCAGGGCCTCCCTGGTGGTACAAGGGGTTAAGTCACAGCACTATGAAGTTTTCCACAGCCACTGCAGCAGGAGTTCATTCCCCAGCCAGGGAGGGGGCCCTTCTCACCCACTTCTCCCATCAACAGTATATTTCAATAGATTCACCTGTTCTGTTCCCCACTCTATCTCTGGTGAATCATCTCACCCCCTACACTCTGTCCTGTACTGAAGTTCTTGTATGCATAAATAAGTAAATCTTTAAAAAAAATTAGATTCAGAAAATGCTAACACTTTTCTCTCTTAGTATTTTCATACTAAAATCATAGAAAAACCACAAGAGTTTTAACATTGTTATCTTGAATATGTCATACTATAGTACATATTTTGAGATAATGTCTAATTGTCTATGGCACTTCTGAATGTGCATATAACATGCTTATTGACTAGAGTTATTATGTTTCTATTGTTGAGTGTTCTTCCTAATTGAATGGAGACCACATACTTCAATAACTTGTGATGCTGATAACTTTGAGCCAGACAGAGTTGTTGGAGGATTGTCAAAGGGACCACTAATTTTCTAAACCATACTCAGTACACCCCTTTTAAAGGAAGATTTTTTTCTACTAAAATTAAAAAAACAACAACAACAAAACAACCCCACACTACAGATCAGACACTACTGTTTGCAACTGAAACTGAAGCTATTTGTCATTCTTAGGATTATAGGATTCAAATAACTATTTAATTGTCATATCAACTGGGATCATCTTGCAACCAAGAAAGTGAATTGGATATATAAGAAAAAAATTGGACATATGACCAGATACTTGGAATTTACTCTGACTGTCCATGCATGATGCAATTCCAAAAATATCATGTGACTACTATAATCAACCTATTCAGTAGCTAAGCAATTGATAAATGAGCAAGAATACAGGCAACAGGGCTATAAAAATATAACTTGTTGTTTGCAATTTCTACATATTGATTAGAATCATAATTTTTTAAAGGACAGAATAGATTTCACCATGTTTTCAGCATTGTCTTGTAAACTTAGTGTGCTTATCCCCCAAATATTTGCGTTATAGTTAACATGGAGTATAGACTTAAGTCTATATAGTTTCAGTACCATTCTTTTTTCCCCAACATTATTTTGTATTTTCCATTAAACTTTGGCAAAATTCTCTTGGAACCCTTGATAAGAGAAAATAGGGAGATTTTTTGTTAGCAAGATTTTAAAGTCCCTAACACACTGAGTTCTGGTGATGCTTTCTAAATTAAATCAGAGAATTCCCAAGGGGGTAAAACTCCAGACGATGTGCACACTTGACAATGTGCGTCTTCTCAGGGGAAGGATAATATCACTCTCAGTGCCATGAAACTCCTCTGCATACATCATAGAATGCTAATTTCTATTTTCTGAGGGGGAATAGTGACACTGCTGTCATAACAAAGAAGATCTTGAAATTCAACAATGACTTTGAAAGACTTGATGATTTGCTACTGAATTTATTTCCTAAAAGGAAGGGACTATAAATCAGACTATAGAAATTACAGTTAGAACACAATGTAAAATTTAACACATTTAAATTCTGAAATGTGAGGTCTTCACAGAAAAAAAATGACAATCTAAATCTTAAGGGAAAACATACTTTATCCATTTTATAAATCAGGGCAATAGATCTTGTTTAGATGGAGAATAACAGCACAAACAAGAATTATTTAATTTAGTTATCCATAGTGACTATGAGTTACATGGTTAAGAAAACAGAGTCACTATGATGTGATAGGGTACAATTCAATGTAACTTTTCTTTGCTTGAATTTTTTTTTCAACTTACCTGAGGTGTCCATCCCAAACATGAGCTCTTTAGCAATTCTCCAACCTCAACTATAAATTCTTTCAGCTAATTACAAACTATTGAAATGACCCTCATCCTTTTATTTTCTCCTCATACTTATAAGCATTAGCTAACAACATGCCTTCGGCCATCTTCCAGCTAGTTTAACCGATTTTAGTAAATGCTTGCTAGAAATTGTGCTAAATGCTAATGAGTTAAAGATACATATTTTATCTCTGATTCCAGTATACAAACAAACAATATTCATAGCCTAATGTTATCAACATCAAAGAATCATCAAAGAATCATGTTCTAGTTCTAGGAGACAAAAGAAGATAATAATATGTACTACATTAGAGAAACTTCGAGGTCCTGAACTAAGTCACAAAGAATGGATAGAGACATAGCAGGTAAAAGGCATAGGATGGCAAGATGGGAGTGGGTTAGGATGAGGTAAGCAAATATTCTGATAAAGGAAGAGACTGTTTAACAACAGCATTTCTAAAAGGCTAGAATTCAGGTTTCATCATAGAGAGTGTTAAGAACCAAGGAGGAAATTAAACGTTTTTCAAGTATTAGAGTTAAAGGAATAAAGAATACTATGGAAGCATGTATTAGGAGACACAAAAAATGGAAGCTGGTGTTAGAATAGCTTTGGGGGAGGGAGGAGAAAGTGACATCAACACAGAGACCTGTTCTGTGACTTATACCACCCACTTAGATCTCCATGACAGAAATTTGGTCACCAAATATCTTTCAGAGGCATTTAAAATTCACTCTTTGGTGAATCCAGAGTCAGATGCAAATCTAATACAGCACAAGTATGTATTTGTGCTCTTATTGTGCTATGACTCTGATCAATGACCCTTTAGGTGATAATATCCAAATTCAAGAACTTTTGAGATGTGGTTCTGTTTATATTTGCAAACTCATCTTTGCATGTCTCTCTGATCTCAAGCTCTTGCCATACTGAAGTACTTTTAATTCCACAAAGACGCTGTGCTCTGTTGCATCTCCAAGCCTTGTCTCTGCCGGCAAGCAACTCGCTAACATAGAAACCAAGGCTTCTCTCTTAATTCCTTCTTATTTTCCAGTTTCCTATAGTATCTGCAGTATGCTCAGTCCTGACTTCCCAAATCCAAATCAGTGTCTCTTTTTGTACTTCAATTATGCCACATCCCCCCATGCCACTTCCAACTTCATGCTAATGAACAGCCTGATCCAATCTGCCACCAGTCATTGTTAAATACCTTCCAAATTTGTATCAACAAGCATGCATTATTTGTGAAATCTTAAGGAAATGTATCTCATAATACAACATCTTTGCTGCAGGAAAAATTCATTAGAGTATTATATGCATAGATATGGTTGCAAAATTAACTGCTGAGAAATGATAAGGAAAATGATATGAACGCTGGTCAAATCTTTAATGTCAGTCCAAAATAGTTGTAAAATATTAATAAAATTTACCTTGCAACATTTTCTTTTTTGCAACTTTATATTTACTGAGATAATGCTGATCTACATCACAATACCTCAGGTGCATAGGTTTACACCTCTACAAAAATGTATGTATGTAAGCACAACCACTTGGGATTTTTTTAAAGACCCGCTCTAACTCAATCACCTACTTGTTTACACTTTTGCTAGAAAGCAATCAATAACTACTACTTTGTTGACCTGCTTAGTTTTCCAATAAGGCATCTAGTACATGTTTTCATTTTGTAAACTTATTCATATAGAAGAGCAAAGAAGTATTTGTATAAGAAATGCCACTGGAAGCATTTTCCTTTTATCAAGGAATTTTCCACAAATTTCCTAGATTTCTACTCTCTGGATAGCTCACTCACCTGTCACCACGTGGTCCCTAGGAATGGCTAGTTTCATATAGTATCACCTTGTGTGGGTGTCATGAAAAACACGTGGGTTAGAGAGTCAAGAAACCTGGGTTGAACACGACACTCTAGCCCTTAATTAACTACATAAATAATGTCAGTTAAACAGCTCAAGTTCTACTAGTTTTTATGTTCTCATGTTTAAATGAGGTTGGTAATTACACTTGTTCCCCTTCCCAAGCAGAGTTAGTATGAGTCCTGAACAGGAAAGTGTTACAAAGTATTGTGTTCATTATTAGACTTGATCTGATCTGACACCCCAACATCACAACTGAGAGATATACCCTTTATCCTGCGGCTTTGTTTACTCCATACTCTCCATCATTTATCTAATCAAATTTCTAATTATGCCATTTAACATTCTAAATATTTCTTAGTTCTGTACTCTATGCTCCATCCCCACCAGCACCTCACTAAGGCCAGAACGCACCCTCTCTCTGTGGTCTCTGCCCACTTAATGATACTTAAGACCATGTTAGTTTCAAAGATGCCAAAATGATCTCTCCCAAAACATAACCCAGCTGTGCTTTTTTCCTATCCTATATCCTAAAGTGATTCCTCCAACTGCACAGTGAATTTAGAGCTTTTAAAGGCCATTCGTAGCCTAGTCTGACCCTCTGAATGCTCGCTTCAGTCTTTTTTTTTT
>JAGFMF010011464.1:8138749-8236818 GCA_019455555.1 Galemys pyrenaicus | reverse complement strand
AAATAGGATTGGCCCAAAGCAAGGCCCAAAAACCTGGCACACATTTAAAGGACTTTTTAGTAGAGACCCATAGAAAAGGGTCAGAAAGAGTTAGACAAATTTGGGAGGAAAAGAGCAAAATTAAAATTAAGATGAAAGTTGCTATTGCTAACCTCCCCATGGGTCTCTTACTCACATTTGTTTTAACTAGTTTAAGACTAAAAAGCAAGTACAGTTTTTTTACATGTTCCTCTGCTCCACGTGCCTCATCCAGGTCTCCTTGCTGTTTTCTATCTTCCTTTTTTCCTTTTTCTTTTTTTGCAAAAATTTTTTTTATTTTCCTTAGCTCCACCCACTTAAAGCAAAACTAAAATTTTTAAAACTTCCCCTTTTCTTAAAACCACCCTATTACAATATTAGTTATATTTAAAAGAGCGGGTTTATTAGGGAAAGGGGCAACAGAATAAAGGACACTTGTATAAACAAAACAAGCAGGAAGAGCTGCCCCAAAAGGGACAGGTTTGCTGAGAGAGGCCTGCATGGTTGCAGGTAGGCAGCCTTGAGGAGAGCCGTCTCCACTGAGGGAGGTCAGTGAGGAGAAGCCTCACAGGGTACAGGCCACAGGCAGGCAGAAAGGCTGCTGTCACGCAGAGGGACAGAGAGTTGGCAAAAAGGAGCACCTGCATAGGCACAGGTGGGCAGAAGGACAGCTGCCCTGGGCCAGTGCAGACTGCATAGTCTTCCCTTCATGGAGTGGTTTGTTGACTTTGAATAAACAGTGGTCCTTAATCTCCACGTCTTCATCTTTAGGTGTGTGCTCCTAACACCCCCTACAGCAGACTGATGCCAGTCTGGGTCTTCTGCCTCATGATCTAGGCACTGGTTCCCAAGGATCTAAGTTCCTACAGCTGGGTCAATGGCTCTTCACCCCTTCTACCCCCACCTCCATCTCTTGGCATCGTGTGAGGCAGGCTTCACGTCTTGTTTTGCTCCCTCCTTTCCAGTTTTGCTATCCTCGTCCTCCATCACTACCAAAACTGTTCACACAAATTCTCTTCTTTTCTATCTTCCCCTTATTTGGTTTCTCATATTGCCCAGTAGAGATGGACATTCTCTCCCTCTTTAAAGGTGGACTTTTTTTCAGCTTCTGTACATTATACACTTCTGATTTTTCGTCTACCTCTCTGGTTGCTCCTCTGTGGGCTGGAACAGTATTTCTTCCTGCCCCAAACCATTAAACATTCCATTCCTCAAGGGTCTCTCCTTCCCCACTTAGGTGTATTTCTCATTTTAGTCCTCCTGTGTAGCCTACATTCTGTGCTTTTGATGAATCCCTTTAATAAAGGTAGAAAAGTAGCTTCATTTGGGTTATTGCATGCGAGAATGTGATTTAGTAGTAGTTCCACTGGTAATACTGAGGAAGTGGTTGAAGAAGAGAAAACCACTGAGTGATTTTAGAAAAAGTATCAGCAGATATATAACATACAAATAGGACATTTTGTGATTAAGTTTTCTAAAGACAGTTATGTTAAGGACTTGGAAATTTAAGGGTTATCTTATTCTGTAAAATGTAACAGTGATTGAAATCATGTTAGTGACTATAAAGCCATGTGTGTTTGTGTGATTTGGCTTTCAACCACCCAAGAGGTTATTTATACATTTAAGATAGCCAAAGTTGCAGCAGCCTCCCTCAGGCTAAAGTACTTAAGTGTTTGATAATATCTAGTGACTTGCTTAAAAGAGGATAAAACAACACACCCTCAGGCAAGTGAGAGGATAAGTGGAGTCAATTTAGGAAACATAGTGCCTCAGCAAATTCAGGAATTAATCCAGATTAAGACATTTTGCTTTTTGGATCTAAATGAAAAAACAAACAAACAAACAAACAAAAAAAGCAGTTCTACCACTTTCAATTGGTAGGTGAGGGGAAAAAGCCAAATGTATACTCCATCAAATTCCTCATGTGCTCAACAATATACCCTAAAAAATTATGGGGAAAATTCAGCATGGGTTACTTCAAGCTAGTAAATATGAACCTTAATTTTTAAGAAATCAACTGGCAATAGAGAAGATTATAATGTAATCTAATAAAAACAATCTAGAAATTTAGTTACAGCTCAAACATATTTCTGTCTTTTGTATAATACATTTTATGATAAATTACTTTCTCAGAGTAGTTACTGAAACCCCACTTACACCCAGCTTAATAACAACATTTCCTAGAATAAATAACTGATGAAGTTCCTAGGTTCCTAGAATAAATAACCGATAAAGCCTCCAGGTGTCTAAAGCAAACTCAAGAATTTAATTGTAACTTTATTGCTACATACAGCTATCCAAGGCGGGCCGAACGAAATAGTGATTTCTTTTGTGGTATAAAATTGTGTTCTGAGAGCTAACCATACACATCTGGCTTCAACAAACTCCCAGAGACAGATCGATAAGAAGACTATACAAACAAGAAATATTAAATCAAGAGATTTTGTATCTAGAGCACACAACAGCTTTACATTTCGCTCAAAGTTACTTTTGAAATTTTTTGTGTCAGAAGGACACACAATAGCCCTGGCGATAAGATTCTTGGTAACGTGTTAATGGGACTTGTGGCATACATTTTTGGTGATGATAATCTACAGCTCTGGTATAAATATTTCTTCGTGAAATTCATGACCAACTTAAAACTACCTGAAAACTATAATGTGACCTTACCTTGCTTCCATTTTCTCGAGCCTCCCGTTCCATCTTGAGGTCAGAAATTAGAAGATTCTTGTATTTGTTTTTCCCATCACCGCTGTGCTCATCTATTCTGTATTCCGAAGTCAGCTGTGCAGAGAGGGGACTGTCACTCAGGTTCAGTGGCTGCTCGTCCTGCTCCGGCCCAGTTTTGCCATCACCATTGGATTCGCACATCTCCCTGCTGTGCGTTCCCCCTGAAGCAACTGAACTGTGCCCCACAGTCTCGTTGCCATTAAAGCTCTCTGCAGCGGAATCATCTGTTGGAGAAAAAAATTTACATTTTGATTTTAATTAATATGCTATACTGTTTCTACTTCAACTATGACTTATTGAACGCCTATCATGTGCTTGGCATTCTGCTAACTAGTTTTACAGGCTATGTGGCATTTATCCTTAGCAATAAATGTGTGTAACTATCATTGCTATTTTTAATCTACTGGGCACCTCTCAGCATAAGAAAAGTGACATAAAATAATGAGACTAAACAGCTCAATCTTCAATGACATCTTAAAGAAATGTAAATATAAGTGAAGATAATATGGTAGCCATGGATTATTTTGCAGATAGCTTTTGTTTCACCAGTGAAAATACCTAGATTTGGTGAAAATTCTCCAATAAAAAGATCATCTATCCTGACAGTGAGGTGTAATTGGCTCTAACTTTATGAGTGTTTAATATGGGCGTAAGACATTAAAAATGCTCATAAACTTTGTTCTAGTGATTAGACTTCTGAGAGTTTTAATCCTAATGAGTTTAATCACTGTGTGTATCTCTGTGTGGTGGTATAAAGACATTTATTTATACCAGTGGTGTTTATAATAGTGAAACATTAGAACTAACATATATTACCATAAACAGAAGATTGACAATATACATTGGAATACTTAGAATATTATGGGCAAATCCAATAATCTATTATACAGATGTGGGGAAATGTGAATCATTTAATGAACCATTAACTGGAAAAAGCTAGCTACCAGAGAATATAGTCAATATGATCTCAATTTTGTGTATAAAAAGCACAGGCACAAAATTTCGAAAAGAGTGAAATGATGTAGTCTACACTGTTAATATTTCCTCTTAACTGTGTAGTACTGGATCTTCTAATATTCTTTATTATCTAATGACAAAAATGAGAAAGCTATAGTAAAGAGAACTAAAACAGGAAGGGAGTGGAGGAAGCAAATTAAGTCTTTAAAAAAATAAGTTCACTTAAAAAAATAATAGGTAAATAATGACACTTTCCTGAGAATAAAAACAAAAGTTTACATAAAGCAAAATTCAACTTCTCTTAATTTCACTCTTACATATATTAGTATTTGCTGTTAATTTTAAAAGACAATAATGACAAGTATATTAAATTATCTTATTTAATTAAGGGTTTTGGGTGAAACCATGTAATATGAGTGAGCAAGAGTAAAATAATACTAGGTATTTGTAATTTTTTTATTTGGTTAAGAAGTATTTTAAAGTATTCTTCTTTATCAGAGTAAAATGACATATTTACTGTCTCATTGTGAGTTAAATTCACAAAATGACATTTAAATTCTGAAGATGTAGTACAACTCACCTGTTCATTCATTTATTCAACTAGGAATTTATTGAGTCTAGTTTGGGCCAACCAGATGTTAAACCTTTTACTTCTAGAGACACTGCCTTCAATGTGTTCACAGATAATTAAAAGAGACAGAAAAACAAATTGCAATTAAAATACAGAGCAAAGAAGAATATGATTCAAAACAAGAGATGAAGATGTATCTCAGAAGGCTTTCTGAAGAAAGTGGTATGTGAGCTGAATCCCTAATGAGGAATAAGCCTTAACCAGGTGAAGCAGGGCGAACGTTCTCCACCTAGAAAACCGCGGAGGAAAGGATGTGCAGAACACATCCACAGGTAAGATTTAAGTGCTGAGTACAAAACACAGTGAAAAGAGAGCAGCCTAAAAAGGGAGATGTGCATTGGGAACTATTTTGTGTATCAAGGAGCCTGGACTTCACCTTGATTGCAAATATATGTCGATGGTGAAAATGATATGGGGGAAAAAATTATGTTTTAAAGAGAATACCCCAACTCTGATGACTGATAGGAGGTAACAAAATGGAAGCCTGGGAGACCACTTACGAAACCCAGAAGTCATTAAGTCAGTGTGTTGGACGAAGCAGCAGTGCAGAAAAAGGGGGAGGGACTAGAAAGATCATAAGGACAGAACATATGAAACTAATAATGGAATATACCTGGGTCCAGGAGGAAGACATGAAAAGAAAGGTCATTTAGTTAAATTTTCATAAAATAATATTTTAAACAATTTTTAAAAATATTAGTGAAAACGTTTAAGTGTCTTCAAATGGCAAGACTCTATAGTTAAATTACCCTTTTCATATCATCCATTCAAATAAAAACTTCATGTGGAGAGAAAACACATAGTCAAGAAATTGGCCACAAAGAATGTAACAGGGCATTTTAGATTGTTGTTAGAGGAGTGAGAAACATCCTTTTAACTATGAGATATCTAAAATTTTTGAAAAATAGAATTAGGAAAATGATTTATATAAGCAATTAGGAATTTGTGCATTTTATGTTAAATTAAATCTGTATGCCAAAAAAGTGTGAAAGGTCATTTGTGTTACTTCTAGAAATTCCAGAGGAAAGCAAAATGGACATATTCAAGGACAGTTATTTAACTCAGGAAGAAAATGTGATTTTACTTTTGTGTAATAGAATCCTTTAGAAGATAGTAAATATTTTATGGAAGAAATTTTTATCAATATTTAAAAAGAATGAATAACCTTAAAGATATGTTATATTTTAAAACCCAACCCACATTACCAAAAAAAAAGCCATTATTATAGTTGAAGATTAAACATGTTATCATCCATTTCTTTAATCTGCAATCATCATACATTAGAAATAGTGCAACATTCACTCATTTTTTCAGGTAAAAGAGACATCAGCTATCGGGGTCTTTAATAAAAGTCATGTATTTATAATTTTTGGTACAAAATATAAACAATAAAGGAGAAAATATTTTTAGACAGAACAGCTCACTCCAGATGTTACCAAGGTAACGAAACTCAATAGCTTACAGATTTCATTCCTGAGTAAATCAGGTTTTTTTTTTTTTTATGAAAAACAAGCAAATGATTTACTTATTTGTATCAAATATAAATTCAAATTTTCATACTTTAAACAGTAAAAGAACCAATAATGTCACTTGCCACTATTGTACATCAAAATTAAGACAAAATTTTTGATGTATACATTAGAAAAATTCAATGAAAAGAAGTGAACTGACATCAGACTGAGGCTAAACTGACTTATTGTCTAGCTTCATGTAACCAGACTGATGATTTTCATTCTCTTCTTTTTAAAGATTTTTTTTTAACTTAAAAACCACAGCCTCAGCCACCTAACACATGCGTGCATTTAAGTTACTCATTAAGCTAATTACTGCCATAACGCCAAACTACACTGTTTTTGATGTTGTTTGTTGTAACCAAATCACATTAGCCTATTCTTTAAAGGGGAAACGGCCTCCTTACCCAACATGGTTTGCTCCATCCTGAGCAGCAGCTGGCGGGCTGCTGACTTCGACACAGGAGGAGTAGTGTTTAGGTCTGTAGGTTTGACCCTCTGGTCCACAGACCCAGAGAGATGGTGCTCCTTTCAAGTTCAACCTGGGTACCACAGCATGGGAACGAAAGGCTGTATTTGTGTCCCAAGTTAAAACAGCACCTGGAGTTTGGGATGTAGGAGTGCCCAGGGTACCTAGCAACAGGGGAGAATGTGGACTATGATGGCAGGTAACGTGGAATCTAATGACATCAGGAGGGCAGTTAGATGGTATAATTGGTTCAATTGCTCTGTGGTTACTTTGATGGGAAAGCTTCAGAGCAGCAGAGAGGACTGCCGCCCACGTCAGGTCATCTGTGGTTCTTGTCTAGAAGGTGTAGCAACACTACCTATAATGGATTGACTAGTCTTTTTATTCTTTCTCATTCCCTATTTCAGATTCCTTCCACCCATTAGTATGGGCCCTAAAAATGCTCTTTGTTTAATAATTTATAATGTGGGCATCCCTGGTGGCGCAAGGGGTTGAGCATCGCACTGCGAGACATCTGCAGCCAGTGCAGCAGCCAGGGAAGTGACCACATGGCACAGCAGACCTCTCCTGTGTCGTCCACTGCTCCCCTCAGCAGTGTGTTTCAGTCGATCTGCCTGTTCTACTCCCCACTCTGTCTCTGGTGGATCCTCTTACCACCCTACACACACCTCTGGCCTTTTCTCCAGTTCTAATATACACAATAAATCTTTTAAAAAAATAATTTAGAATGTGCCCATCAGCATTTTTTCACGAAGTAGTTATGTCAGTATCTCATTTAACAGTTAGCTCTCTCAATAAACTGAATTAACCTATAACATTATATAGGACATCTGTGTGTATGTACATGTGTACTGAAGTGTGTATATATCTGTATGTATGATACATGTACATATTTGAAATCTCCCAAAGTACCTGACCTAGTTTCTTATTCAATTACTTTCAGTAGCTCATCATTATAGACTTTCGGTCAAGAGCCTTAGGCAAAATGAATAAGAATATAAATATATATATTCTATATGCTCATTCTAATATTACTACTTGGAAATGTAGTTTTAAAATCCAGGTCAGATGTTTATCAGTCCAAAAAGTTTTTCAACAATTTCCCCCAAATATATATATATAGTATTCCACCTGTAGTCTTTTGATACCTCCTTAGAAAACTTCCCTTTCTATCTTACCATAAAACTTTTAAACCTAAAATATATGTGTAAATAACCTTGCTCAAAGAGAGTAGTATATTAATAGCCTAGAAAATAAGAAGAAAAATCCTTCAGACTCTCTTTGCAAGACAGATTTTAGGTGTAATTCTGCTGTATCACTCCTGATCTCTGCTCTGGCTTCAACTAACCCCTCTAATTAAAACGGAAACTCCCATTCCAGGAAGCACCTTCCAGCTTATACTGCGCCTCCCTCTGCTCTAAGACACAAAACAAATCAAATCAAACTTAAGCCGCAAAGCACTGGAAGCACTCCCCTCCCGGGGCCCTGCCCAAGTCCTACTCCCTGACTTAGTCTTGTCTTTATGGTCTTTGTTTATCTGTATTCCCACTTCAATGTTCCTTCCTCATTTGATTCATTTCCCTTTTTCAAATTCTTCTAATGACCTTTCCATTTTCAAGTTTCTATTTTGCTCATTTTCTATAATGCAGGTTTTTTTTTAAAACTTAATCAAACAGAACAAGTCCTTGTTCTGCATTTTACCTTGTTTTCATATATGCAAAACTGAAATTGCTAAGTATTAAGGTCTTGCACAATACCATAAAAACTTTTACAAAGATCATCAAAAATGCAATCTGTAAGTCTTGTTTGTATTTGCAAAATATAACCTGATAATATACTAATTGGTCATAAAATCTTAAACACATTGAAATGTATCTTACATTTTGAAATTAAAAACACCCTAATGAGATGTTTACTGATAATAAACACAGAAGTGTGCATATAGGTGTATATAATTACTGATAAAAAGGAAAATTACATTAATTTTGAAATAAAGCATATACCGAGGTTTAAGTTAATTAAATAATAACTAATTAATAAAATTCATTCTGAGCTCTCGACATAGAGGCAAAATATATTATTTTCTTTAAAAATTTTTACCAGGGGGCCTCCCTGGTGGCGCAGTGGGTTAAGCAACACACTATGAAGCAAACCACATTCACTGCAGCATGAGTTCAATCCCTGTCTCCAGCCAGGGAGGGACCCACATGGCACAGCAGACCTCTCCTGCCTCATCTGCTGCCCCCTCAGCAGTGTTTCAGTCATTCTGCCTGTTCTGCTCCCCACTGTGTCTCTGGTGAATCCTCTCACCTCCCTGGACTCTAGCCTGTACCCCAGGTCTTGTATGTATAAATAAATAAATCTTAAAAAAAAAAAAAGTCTAAAAAAAAAATTTGCCAAACACCTATTGCATGCTAGACTCTCATCTTGGTACCAGGAGTCTAAAGAGACTCCATATGGAATTTGTTCTTAACTTTACTGTAACAAGGTAGAACATACTATCCATCCGATATAATATTTATATAAGGCACAATGAATAAACAAGGTTCTTCAGAGAAAGAAAAGCCATTTACCCATCACTGGGCTGAGTGAGGTCAGGCTCAGGGAGGACCTTTTATAAGAGGTACAGTTTGGAGAAGGTGAGGTATATGTAGCAGTATATGACAGTGATGACGGAAGTAATTTCAATTCAGAAAAGTGTATACAAAAAAAGAATCAATTAAAAGAAAAGAAAAGGACAGGGATAGAATACATTCTATGTACGTCAGCAGGGAATTATATGTCCTAGAGGGTTGTGGATATTTTACTGTCTATTTCTTTTTCTGGCTCACGGGTGCAGTTACTAACTGTTCTCCCAGGGCTTGTCTTTGTAGAAGTCTACTGATTGCATGAGTCTAGTCTGAGAAGTATCTGTCTTCTACCTTGGAAACACTGTCAACTGATGGAAAACAAAAATTTCACCCAAGTCTTTCTTCTAAATCTTTTTTTAAATAGCTGTTAATGTAATAACATCAATGACTTCTTAATTGTCAAATAAATTAGAAAATACTACTTTCATATTTACCTAGCTTTTCTAGGATTTCAAATACATATATATTTTATAAAAAATTATAGACAATGTTTTGGATATTGTCAATAAAATCACAGTTACTGTGAAGATAATTGTGTTTTATCCCCTGTGTTCACAGTACAACAAAATATTGAATTTCAGTTAGAGTTAATTGAAAATTATGTACGTGATATATAGGTATATGTATGTATATGTAAATATGCATATATATAACTGTGTGTGTCACAAACCCATTGTTGGTTCATGGATTCTAAGATAAGTGATCCTGAGCTGGATGCCATATTAATGTTTTTATTTATCTTAGATGATACCAAAATAATTATAAATTACCACAGATTTTTTTCAAGTTCTTACACTAACCTTGACATTAAAGTCTATATTTTATTTATCAATTAGATTTTAAGTATTCTTAAGGCTTATATTTTACATCTTATGTTTTTTGAGTTCCTCTATAGACCCAACTTAGTGCTTTACACTAAATTGATATTCATTCTCTCTCCCTCATATATGTTTGTGTGTGTATAATTTGGTAAGAAAAAAAAAACATTATAAATAATAAATAAAAAATAATAATACAGTCACCAAGGCATTCCTGAATTGTAACTTATTTATGAATCTAATTACTGCCACAATTAGAGCTAAAACAATTAATGCTGTCTATTTTTGTTGTTATGATTCATGTAGTAAACAGCATATATGATACAATACCATATTAAATTTAAAATAATCTAAAATAGTCATTATACAGTAGTTTAGTATTTTTTCAGAGAAAGCTGACAGCTAATCAAAGGAGAGAAATGCCCATAAACACATTAAGTGGGCAATAGAAACAAGAAACAATGCCATGTAGTGTTATTATAAAGTCATTCTATTAGAAAATGATTTGACAATTTTTAGAAGGAATGGTTCAGGAATTTATCATGAATTATCTGAAACTGATAACTCAGTTAAATGAAAAAAAAAAATCACAGGTTTAGGGTAAGTCATTCTGAAAAGAAATAGTCTAATTAAAGCTAAAATTAATGTGATCCAAAAGGACTTTCCCCTAAGTTGGCATTTAATCAAACAACAACTTAAGAGGTTGTTTTCTTCTTCTTCTTGTTTTAACCTTGCCAATAATAAAGCAGGAAAGTTAAAAGCATACAAATGTTAATAAGCTTCATGGACCTGCACTATTTTCAAATTTATCCTTGCAGCAAATACTGTTGGGTCCACCTCCCAGAACTCTCCTTGTTTTTGTTTCACAGTGATAAGTTACTAGTGACCTTGCTTTTATTTTGTCTATTAACCTTTTCAATGGCCTGTTTGGGATCCTAATTCCTTCACTTAATGGACCAAATCAGCCATTGTTCTCCTGATGTATTTTTCTGAGTTCTGTCCAACCAGACAAAAACAATCAATTTCCTTTCATTCACTGTCCTGACCCAGGACCCCATTAGCGCTCCTGTGCTGTATCTCATCTAGTACACAGGAGCTTTCACTGCCAAACCATATCCTATTAGACACAGCCATTGTTCCACTGATGATGAAAACATACTAATAGCTCAGAAGAACAAAAGTAGGAGAATTGTGTCTGCCTTGATAAGATATGATGACAAGGCATAGAAGCTAACTCTAACATATAGGGGCTTGGCTCCTCAGTGAGAAAGAATCCAGCATTCTGGAGTATTGATACACCCATTTCAATGTGAAGGTAGTTCTTAAAACTTGACCTCTTTACCTCTAAGAAGGCACTTCCATGAAAAGGTTTCATCCACTCCATTAAGAGCTATATTTAGGCATGGTAAGTCCTCCTTCATTGAGTAGAAGTGTAATAGAAATGATTCTGTTCAGATCCCAATGGCAAATAAGCAGGTTGCTCAAAACATGCAATACAATAGTTTCCTCTTTAATCTGTCTACTAGCCTATTAAAAGAAATTCTTTTTTTTTCATTAATTTTTTTTTATTATTATTAGTTATATTTGACATCATTTGTAGTCCCCAGGGGGTACCCACCACCATTTCACCCATGCACCATCACCTCATTCCCTTGTGCACCCTCTGGGATCTTCCCCGTCTTTGCCCTCCCCCCTTCTCCTTCCCTCCCCCATGGTCCCTTTGGTTTATCCCAGCTTTTTGGTCTTATTAAGTTTTTGTTGTTGTTGTTGTTTACTTTTGGTTATAATTGCCCAATTCCTTGAGCTTATTCTTTATTGTTGTTGTTGTTCTTTCATATTCCTCCTAATTATGAAAAAATTAAAAATTTTAGCAAGTTTCCTAAAATCATGTTACTTGATATCATTCATCCCTGGCCACCAAATGCAGTTGTCTTTGGCTACAAATACCATGCAATTATCAGCTTGCACTCTTATAGTCATGGTGACACTGAAATTCATCTGCATTTATAATAACATAATCGTTGTTTAGTTCATGCTAATGAAAAATTCAAAAAAATTCAACCATGTTTCTATGACTCTGAAAAACTCTACAATTGTATGACTGCTTTCATGGACAGGCCCAAATGAAATGCACTAAATGGACAAGACTTTAAGCAGTGAGTCTAGTTATATATTTCTCTAGAACAAAGACAGTCTGAGGATACTTTATATACAATTTCTTTTGCAGAACATAAATGATACAGAGACTTGAAAAGCTTGGAGGACTTTAACCCACTAAAATAATCTTCCATAATAGGACAGGGATTTTAAAATATTCACATCCATTCAATGTCCTTCAAAGAACCACTATAATAATCAAGTGTTCAGTGTGAATTTTATCATTGGTGTTAAGCATCCTCTTTGCCCACAAACCCAGGTGTGTACAGTGGGATCACAAATAGAATGACAAGCAAAGAAGGGAGGGCAGATGTGGTTAAAAACTGGGGTTTCATTCACATGTGATCTGAGTACTTTGTTTGCCAACCAGTTGCCAATATTAAGATCTTGACAAAGTACAGAACATAGAGAAACTTATCAACATGCTATGGCAGACCAATTGTATTAGATATCTGAAATTAGAAGAGATGGTTGCTTCTCCTTGGTAGACTGTACACTTTTTGTTTCATTTGTCCCTCATCCTTCCTTTAACACTAGTATACCTGAAACTCAGAATGCTTTATATACTACCATTTTCTTCTAACATTAATTTTAATCAAGGGAATCAACATAATAAACAACGAAGCAATTCATGTGTTTCCTTGGAGTTGATGATCTTATTATATACTCCATCACTGACAAACTATGAACCTTATAAAATAATGAGATGAACTACTAACAGTCAGCTATATTACCACTGAGAGATAGTATATGCAACTGGGGGCTACCTTTCAGGTCGTGCTATCTACTCCAGTGCACTATTTTACTTCATTTTATCTACAATATCAGCCGGGAAAATGAGCCTTTCCAGAGATGGAAGTGAAACTTCTCAACATTTTTCTCTCTATTGGTAGGTCCTTTTGACCTACAGGAAGTATACTCCTAAAAATAAGGCCATTTTACAACTGACCAGCGAGATCCCTTCCTACCCTGGAACAATTTGAAACTGTGACTTACATTTTACAACATGTAGGTCACCAAGGGAATAGATAAAAATAATAAACATTTGTTGGTGGGTCTTTTGACCAAATGAAATAATGGTAGGGACAGGGGCCCACAGAATATCCTAAAGCATTTCTCATATTACTCTGCAAAAGGAAAAATAATGCCAAGGCATTTCTTATAGGCAGTGACAAGATCTCACTCCTTTGCATGGCATCCCACCTGGTAAGTAGCCTGAGGAATTTGAAAGGATATATGTAATGTGGAGAGGGTTAGTTATAAATACTGGCAATGCCTTTGGAATTAGACGTAGAAACTAGGAATTCAATATTTATGGGAATCTCTTCATTAGTTACATATCTGATGATTAAGACTATTTTTTTTTCTTAAGCTTTATCTCTGCTGTTGTATTTAAGGTTTGGCAGTTGTAGACAAATACCCTAACTCTTTGACTGAAAGTGTTTCAGAACTAAAATGCAATGATTGTCACTTGGTGACGTGGCCTCAGAGAATGGAGGCGGCATTTCTGGCACAATAAATGAGGTTTGCAGTTTGTAAAACAAAGTTAAATAGAAATGCTTTTGCATATATGAGAGAATTATGTGCTATGTACTAGCATTAGGTGTTAGGGTGTGTGTGTGGGTGGAAGTTAAAAGCCAAATGAATTGGGTACTAAACACCATCAAGATAGATACCGTGTCCATCCAACCCCCTCCTCAAGCACATGTGCAGCTCCAGCGAGATCCTTCCTACCCTGGAACAGTTTGAAACTGTGAGAAAGAAAAAAAGGGAATCATTCGAGTTACGCCTTTTAATGCTAACTTTTAAAAAAATAGTGTAAAAGTTACTGTCACTGGAGTTTCTTCATTTTCCTAAAATTAGGACTGCCTTTGGTTTTTGCCGGTCCAGATTGTTGGGCAACCAATTTTTCTATGAATTTTGTGAAAACCCCAATTTCCTTACCAATAGACATCTAATTTTTCTATTGTTTTTACCTAACTCAGCTAAAGACAATTTTCTGACTTGAAAAATCAGCCTTAACTAATGCGTAATACTTGTTTTGCTTTTGAGAAACTCATAGAAATATTGTTATTGAATTATGTTCCAAAAATATAATTTCTTGAAAGGAATTAAAATCAAGTAATAAAGTATAATCAAAGAACTAAAAGATGCTAACCCTGAAAAGAGAACTTTCAGATTATGGGGCGATATCTAATGAATTAAATATTTGAAGATATTAATGTGTTTTTTGTTGCCAGAATATCAATATCTAGAAGATATTCCATATATCTCACATGGGAAATCACTCTCACAAAATCATCATCTTATCAAAAAATTTCTCAATCTCATTTTGTATTGAACTAAAATTGCATTATATGTTCCAGGTGTTCATTGTTTATGTTTCTCCATCTCTTCATGTATTTATTCTACATTGTAAGCAATTAGAAAGCAAGTTTTAATTCTTATTCCTTCATCAGTTTTTTACTGCTTCATAGTAAACGTTCAATAACTATTTGTTGGGCTGAGCAATCACAGGAGTTCACAATCACGTATCTATTTAGTGTCTGATTAAAAAATAGATTGTGCATCTTTTTACATCCTTATATATGTTCTTGATCTACTTTTACATATTACTGCATTAGCCACTGTGTGGTAGGAAGAATCTAACAGTGTTCCTCTCCATAAGATTCCTCAACCTAATTCCCAGAACTTGCAATATGATGAAATATCACTCCTTTTATTGTGGTATGCCATAGGGTACAATGGATCTTAAATAAAGAAATTATCTGAGTGGCCCTGACCTAATTACAGTAGTACTTCAAAGCACAGAGCTTTTTCTGGTCAGTGACAAAAGAGGAAGTCAGAGCAATTCAAAGCACAAAGGATTTTCAGTGTGTCACCCATACTTAAAGAGAGAAAATATTACATAAGAATAGTCTTTTTTTATTATATTTATTTATTTATATTTGACATCAATTTTAGTCCTCATGGAATTCCCACCACCATCTCACCAGTGCACCATCACCTCAGTCAATTGTGCTCTTTCTGCCTTCATCCCAGTTCCCCTCCAACCCCCTCACAAAGTGACTCTGATTTGTCTTTGTCTTTTTGTTCTTGTGTTGTGATTTTTTTAGTTATTGTTCTTTTCCATGAACCTTTTTTGTTCCTTTATATGCCTCCTAAAAGTGAAACCATCTGATATTTTTCTCTTGCCTTCTGACTTATTTCACTGAGCATAATCCATCCATGTTTCTACAAATGACTCTAGTTTATCTTTTTGATTGCTGAATAGTATTCCATTGTGTATACATACAAAACAAAGAGACACCCCACTGATTGGGAAAAAATGTTTGTACTCCATAAAACTGACAAGGAACTGATCAAAAGTTATACGAAGAACTCACATGACTGAAGAAAAACAAAGTAAACAATCCAGTCCAAAAATGGGCAGAAGAACCTTAAAAGACATTTCTCCAAGAGGAAATGCAAATGGCTAACAAGCACATGAGAAAATGTTCAATATCCCTCATAATCAGGGATATGCAAATTAAAACCACAATGAGATACCACCTTACACCAGTAAGAATAGTACATATCAAAAAATCACCAACAACAAACATTGGCAAGGATGTGGAAAAAGGGAACTCTTCTATGCTGCTGGTGGGAATGCAAATGATAACATCCAAACACTATGGAAATCCATATGGAGATTCCTCAGTCTACTGAAAATAGAGCTACCATATGACCCAGCAATTCAATTCCTAGGGAGTGCCAAAGGACACAAAAACACTGATCTAAATGAATACCTGTACCTCTATATTTATTGCAGCACTATTTGTAATCGGTAAGACCTGGAAACAACCCAAATGCCCAAAAATAGATGACCGGATCAAGTACATAAGAATAGTCTTAAGGAGCTGAGAGTAAGACAGCAGGCAGGGAAACAGAACCGCAGTCCTTCAACTATAAAGAACTAAATTCTGCCAATAAGCTCTAATAAGTAGATTCTTATCTGAAGAACCTACAGATAAGAGACTGAACAGACTGATACCTTGACTTTGAACATGGACTCCATAAGAGAATTCTTGGACTTCTCTCCTATATAACTATCAGATATAAATGTTAAGCTGTTAAGTTTGTAGTACTTTATTACACAGCATTATAAAATGATATCATAATAAACATGAATTTGGGACCACTCAAAATTATTCAAGTACATTTCAAATCATATATGTGTATGGAAAGATCTTAAATTTTAATTGCTTCAGAGTTTCCTGGGAAAACTGTTAACAATATAGATCCCCTTGAACACTAAAAACTTCTGACCCAATAAAACTGAGAAAGTTTAACAGGGCCAGAGAATCTACAAACATTTCTTATACAAGGATATTGTGGTTACATGTGAGAAAATTACTATAAAGAACTAATATGGAGAAATTAATAATTTATCTACAACTAGCTAGTATAGGAGGCAACTGTTGATTCCAAGAGAAATAAATATTCAAATTCAAATAAGAATTCAAATTCAGTAAGACTGAACATGAGGCTATTTTAATCCTGCTTAATTAATCTCTAGGAATTTTCAGAAAAACAAGCCATAAGCCAAATATTCTCCCCTTTGACAAGAATTAATAAATAAGAATACTTATTGCCAGGATGGTTCCACTTTGAAAAGATCCAAGAAAGGATATGATTTTGTCCAAAGAGTTCATGTGATTACAACTGAAGATCTACATACATTATTTCGGGGAAAAGCATCACTTTTATTAATTCCTGGGAAAGAAGGTCTCTACCAAGGTCAAATGTATGTTTGCAAAATTAAGATTCCTACTCTGCCCATAAAGCAGAGCTGTGTACCATCTATGTATTCACATGTGCAAAGTCTCTCAATTTTGCTCAGAGTAGGTAAAAAATATCACTGTAGGGAAAACCGTCAACATCTTCAAAGTTTGTTCTCTGGGTCCTTCATATTCCTTCCCCCATCTTCATGGCAAGTCCTCTAGCTATTTTTGTGTACACTGGTTCTCTGAAAAACCATTTTACTGAAGAATAGATTGACAGATTGATTGATTCTCCTTTGGCTGAAATTCCCCTATAGAAAAATATTACTTCAGCTCTGCATTTGTAATTTAAACCTTTTATCTCTAATTGAGGAATGAAAGCCTTTTTTCTTGGTAGTTTCAGCCATTACCAGGAAGAATGATATTGTGTTTTGGGTGTACATATAGTGGGAAAAGTCCTTCAATCATACTAAACCTGTTTAATTTCCAGGTTTTGAAGTAATTTCGAGGCTGGAGATTGGCGTGCATAATTCATGATGTTCTTGCTAAAGTCTCCTACCCTCTTCCCCTGAATTTCCTTTCTCTGCTGTTATGGGTGAGTCAGGACCACACAGAGAGGAAAATAATCTTCTTATCCCCTGCAGTGAGGAGACACCTGACCCACCAAACACGTCTTGGGCTTGTGAAGAACAAGTAAATCCCAACACAAATATTCTAAAAGGCTTCCCCCTACACGCCTTCATTTTATACTCTGATCATTTGTTGGTTGTTTTGCTCTCAGAGCCTATTTTCTCCCTTTCCTTGCAAACCAATTCCCAGATTATTTTGTCTATTGTCTTTTGACTTGGTTCAAACCATGGGAGATACTGTCAGAGATTAAGTATGGGAGGAAAAAAGTACCTGGGATTCCCCCCCACCCTTGCCAAGCACACACTTTTTCTGATTCAGGGGACCTCTTCATCTTCATTTAAAAGATGCAGCATAAAGTAGATCTTTTCCAGGTAACTCCTACCAGGAAGTATTTTCTATGAATCTGATTCCCACTGGGTAGCTCAAGCTCTTTGACTCTAGTAATAATGCCCATGCTGGCGCCTCACCTGCCTTCCCAGCTCTGACAGAAGTGGCAGTACTCTGTTAATAATTCCTGCTTTGCTTTACTCTCTCTCTATCTGGCTTTAGAATTGTTCAACACCATTGTAAATTGTGCCTTATATTAAGGTAGTCTGATGAGCACATGGCAAGACGACTATTCTTAGTTGGAATTCAACCAAAAAAATTTGCCATACTTGGGCCCAAAGATACCTATTTTCTAGCACATCTGATATTACCATTAATGTTTTGTGATTTTTTTCTTTATCTAGTAAACTCATCATTTGGTATCTAATACATTTTCACTGAGCCTTCTTTATTGTTTTTCCCTCTGGAGTTGAAGTCTATAATCATATTAATGAAATATACTGACTTTAAAGCCAATCAAATTTGGGTGGAAAATATAAAGCATTATTATTTAGATACTTGTCAAAAGACTATTAACTTTCTAACAGATATTAAATTATTCTGATTTGTTTAAGCAAAAGAAAATATAATAGATGCATGTGGATAATATCAATTGTTTTGGATCATTAAATGTTTTAACTATGCAAACCATTTTGGCAATTATTACTTTTACGATACTTGAAATGAACCTGTGAAAAAGAAAACCCATTGGTTTTTCTATGTTGAAGATCTTGGTAAAGATAAAATGAAAAACTTGCTCAAGTTACCTTGATAGTGACAAATAGAGGTTTAGAAAGTGGCTTCCTAATCCAGACCAAGTTTCTGTTTAAATACTACTCTATCTCACTAGGAAACATATGTTTAGGAATTATGAGAAGAATCTGAAATAGACCAGGGGTAGCTATATAGTTAATAAAAAAAGTTAACTTTAGATTTAGGAGGCTGTAAGGATATTATTAAATTAAAAGGTGTCTTCGCACATTTTGCAGTACTTGGCAAAATCAGGAATAACAGCGCACTGCCCACTACTGTGACTTGAAGTAATACGCCAAACCTGGCACTGTGGCCAGTATAACAAGATTGAAACACCACAGGCAAAGAGCAGTGTGCAAGAAAGCAGAAGTTATTTAAAGACAAGGTCAGTTCCTGGGAGCAAAGCCACAAGGGTTAAAGAAACAGGCTAACTCTTGCCAGAAGCAAGCAGGTTTGAGATTTATGCAAGGACAGATAGGAAACTCCCGACTGGGTTGCTGCTGGTGAAAACAACTGAGGGATTTTTATAGTCATGTTCATGTTTTGGGTCTAGGGGATGAGTCATGGTGATCATGCAGTTTTTTGATTGATCAATCTTGGCCAATGTTCTAACATAGATTAACTGGTAATAGGGTCATGGGCTTTTTTTGTGATTGACTTTGCTCTCTTGGTACGTCTCCCAGGGCCCCAGTCCCTAGCTTTATGTCAAAGTCTAACCCCTCACTGCTACCACTTACTGTAACAAAGACTTTCTGCCAACCCTTTGTGAAATTAGCACAAACTGTACAGCCATCATGTTTTTATAAATGCAGAAGAATTTCAATATCACTAAGCTTGCATGAATATAAGCTGACCAATTACGTGATTATTTTATAACCAAAGGCAACTGTATTTGACCTCCAGGGATGAAATACTGTTAACATTTTAGGAAACTTGCTAAAATAAACAGGAGATAAAAATAATAAGAAAATGATTTACAAATATATAGGATAAAAGAACATTAACGCCAGTATTTGGAGGATGCCAAAAATGAACTTTCTGTTGTAGAAGAGTAACATGTTTGTTACATTTCTAACTAAAAAGTGGTTTCTGCAATTTATCTAATTTATACTTCAAAAGCACTTTGTAAAATAAAATGGGCATTATTTGTCTTATTTTGCTGATGCAACATCATTTAAATCTTGAAAACATCTTGTGATTCCCTACATGTAAGGGGCATATTTAATGAACGGCAATGTTGGCATTTGATGGCATCTGTCTCATTCCGGCACGCAGAAGCCACTGTGTTATATTGTCTCTCCAGAAGACAGTCTTTGAAAATTGTTTGAGTATGGAATTAGTTGAAATAAAATAAACTATGAAGATAGGGAAGGTGGAGATGGAAGGAAAACAATGAGAAGGACGTTTGTAACAAGCTTTGAAACAGGGTCTTCTCACATAGGCAGAGTAAGTCTTAGGTGAAGGTGACAAGGGCCAGGAATCATGGTATGAGGAGAAATGTCTTGTGAGATGTCAGAGATATTCAGTAACTGAAATAAAATGATGGTGATAGATCAGTAGTGTGGAGTATGCAGACACTGGAGAAATGTTCTCCAAGGTTATACGCTCTTTCTCTTCCTCTAATGACCATATCTACTAAATTATACCAAGTACAGGACAGAGGTTACATTTTCTCATTGCTGTATAATCTGAATTTAGTATTTTGATTTGTGCTTAATGAATATTCACCCAAGTCCAAAAGAATTCAGCTGATGATTCTGAACCACGTTGACCCTATTTTCTAAGCTCATGTTTTTCATAGTTCCAAACTTTTTATATTATTATTACACACTAATTTTTTATACATGTAAGTCATATTTCCCAAATGTATATGGAGAATGACAGCCTTTGCATAAAGTAGTGTGAAGATATATATAGACATCCAAGTTGAAGCAGGGTTTTAAAAAGTAAATAGAAGAGAAAAAAATTGGTTTAGCCAGTGTGTTATTTATCATAGTAAAAGAGCTGGCAAAGAGTAATGTCAGATTGAGCTGGAGAAAAAATTAAAAACAACCAAGATTTAAAAGTATTCCCAGGTGATGAAGCACTCTTTTTATAGTAGTTATATACTCATTTTCTTTTATACTGATTCTATCATGGAAAGATATTAAATTCTCTTCAAATAAAGATTATAAAAATCTTGGTTGAATGTTAAAAAATAATTGGCTTAAATTTAAGTATTAATGTATCAACTTCAACTCTCCAAATAATACCAAGAGCAAGCGCTTACAATGAGATTATTTCTAATTAGTCAAGATCCATGCAAAATACAGTCCAGTTTTGAAGCTACTATACCAATGCCATGTATGTATGTTTGAATAAACTGCAGTAGATTCTGGTTTGAAAGTCCCCATTTCTTGACTTGAACCACAGAGGAAACATTTATTGAGCTCTAAATGATTTTGTTAAGAGGTTCACTGCTGAATATGCCTTTCTAAGATCTGTTCTCAGTGACTTTTCATGCAAAGAAACTAAACAAGATAATTACACTGAATATATCATTTTAATGTATGAATTTCTTATGAATGCTTGTTCTAGACCAGATTAACCGACCAGTATGCCTTGGTAACAACATGACCTCATCTTGCCAAAGCACTGACAAATCATCAGAGGTCAAGACCACAACCAGTGTGGAATATGGTCAAAACAGAAAAGTGAGCAAGATAAAAAAGATTCCATCTCTTGTAATTTGTTTGAACCTAACATCGTTCTGCTCAGCATATGGGCTAATGATGAGTAGCATCAAAATTACCTACAATACTTGTCTGAAAAACTAAATCCTTGTCTTTATTCCAGACCTGCTGGATAGAATCTGCATTTTAACAGGATCAGACAATCATTTGCAATCTATGTTATCCAAACTCCTAACTTGGTTACTAGTTACAACTGCAGCCAAAAGAAGGATTTAAAGGCACATTAATCTGGATTGGTTATAGGAGTCCATGCATAAGACAAATTAAGCAGAGAAAGCCAGAACCGGGGAACAGATGGACACAAAGAAGAGGTGTACAATAAAGGGACTATGTTGCGGAATATTATCATACACTCTGGGTGTCAGCATAATTATTAACTGTGCTCCCTTTGCCTCTCAAATGTGTTTTGGTTTGAACAATAAATTATATGACAGTCTATACAGATTGCAGTGAGATCAAGTTTAATTCATGGCCTGGTTGTTCTGTACTTCCTAGTCTTAGATTGGTTATTCACTGTCTTTCTACTGTGACACATCATTCCTACAAAAATCGACACTGTTTTATCGTCCACATTATATGAAGTGATGCAAAAAACAAACATTCAAAAGCAAACTTTACTTTTTTAATTAGCTCCTACTATACACCACTGGAAATAATTTTAATTTATGTGATATATACTTACTTCATTATATCTAATCCTCAAGGTAGGTTCAGGTAATCTAATGTGGTAGGGGCACATTCTGGGATCTTTGTTGAATGACTTCCTAAGGTCCTACAGGTGCCACCAAATAATTCATACTCAGAGAATCTGATTCCAAGGCTTTTGACCTGTTTTCTCTAACACGTCACTTCTCCAGGAGACAAATTCACACCACCCAACTGTGGTGACGCTGCTAACACCAACAATGAAAGAAGCCATGCAAGTGCACGATTGTCTCTGGATGCACAGAAATGCTTTCTGCTTTTAGTGTATTATCTACATCTCCCTATTTTTCTGACAAAATGCTTGCACGCTTTATAGATATAGGTAGGTTGGACTTGATTTTCTGGACCATACATAACCAAGATACTGGACTTTTTATTTTACTCTATTCAAATACTTATTTTCCCTTCCAAATGTACCATTTTCTTACAACCATCAAACTACATTAACTGATTTACAAAAGCAAGTATAGTGACAAAACAACCTGAAATAAATGAATGAGTTAAAACAGGGCAAATTTTCACATTTATTCATATAGAAATCACTTCAGTTATTATGTGCAACTGCCATTAAGTCGTGCAAAATGTACAATGATTGAATGATTCCATGCCTCAGAAAATAAACTATTTTTTCATTTCTATAATAAAAGTCCTAAATTAAAGGAAAGCAAAGAAAAATGTAAGAATGTAATTTTCTTACATTTTCTGGCTTATAGATAAAATAACAGTGCCAATGAGTTTCTATTCTTGATAATAGTAATAATAGTAGTTTTGATTTTCAGCTTCTAGGTGCTTTGTTTTAATAGTATCTTTGTAGATTTTAAGGATGTATTCAAGAATTCAAATATTCACACAATCCTGGATTCAAAATTATTACTTTTGCTTATTTTATTTTTTAAGGCGGGAAGAGGGAATAAGAAGCAGAAATATAGCAGCACAAAGCACAGTGCTTCCACACAGTAAGGGCTCAATAAAATCTAAATAAATAGTCAATACATGAATGGAAGAAAAGCAGGAAAAGAGGGAGGAAAAAGGGCAGAAAGATGTAAGCACATAACTCTTATAATCAAAAAGGAATATTAGATACTTTAGCAACTGAAATACCAGAATAAATCCACCTTTGTTGACTATGATAAAAGAGTTATTTTACTGTATGCATGCGATAAAGTTTCTCAGCTACTTAAATCAGAGAATGTGAAAAAGAAATGAAAAATAAGGGGAGAAACTGAGAGAGTGAATCCTGGCAGGGGAGGGAAAAAGAGGGGAGGAAGCTGGAGAAGAGAGGACAGAGAGAAGAAGAAAGGGGGTGGAGAGAAAAAGGGAGAGTGATTTGGAAGGAAAAGGGGAGAGAGAAGGTATTCGTAAGGAGGAGCACTTTGTTCAATTTAATAACATAATCATGGAGAACTGGTCATTGACCAATGTCTGGGTCGCCCATAGGATGCCAAAGGCTGGGAGACCAGGATGAGGTCAGTTTTGTTCTAGGCTGTGTCTGGGGTACCTGAGTGCAGAGCTACTCTACCAGTGGCTAAGAATGGTATCTTTTATTTCTGAATTGTCATGGACAAATAGTTTGTGATTTTTGTTTAAACCTCGAAACATAACATGTAAACTACTAGCCCATTTATTTCTTAATGAATTCTACAGGTATGAAATGGCAGTCTCAAATCCTGGAACAATAAGTGTGAGGAGAGTCAATATGTGTCCACTCACTGCTCCTTAAAGAACCGGACCTGGTAGAAACTCACCAAATATTGGTAAAATGCATAAATAATGTAGATATCAGAGCATTAACAGTTCAGCATATATTACAGTTAGAGGATGCATTCCTGAAATTTGATCTATTTGGGGTATATTCCCCATCTTATTGCCTTCATAATTCTGGGATGGTTACAGGTGGTAACCTCTATTTTACATGACAGAATTAGGAAACAAGGACAGATTTCTTTAGTGATTGTCTCACGCTCAATAACAGAATAGAAGGTGAGACAATCTCTTGACACTTAGGCCACATTTTTTCCCAGTAGTCCTTGGTGGCTCTTTACTTTTTTGCAATCAAATTGGACATGCAGCATTAATTAGCAAGCTGCAAGCACTTTCGTTTTCACTTTTTGTTAACAGACTCCAGTGACTCTCTAATTTACACATTCCAGTTCTGCCGCATTTGTAGACCAGTATTTTAAGAGCTAGTCTTTAATTTGGCTTCGCCTCCATTTCTGTATTTATAATGTTAAGTATGTATTTAATTGTCATTCCAGAAGACACCCTGCTACACTTAATCAGTGTTTCAAGTGCATGGTCACTTCCATTCTGCTTCTTGTAGTCTGGCAATTATTAGGTATTTTGTAGTAATGGTATAAACAGCTAATATAAAGATAATATGAAAACTTCAATAAATCATTGGCAAAATGTTCCTCATAATGACTGAATTGAAATAATGATAAAAACAAAAAATACTTGTCTTTAAATTCTTGGTGACCGTGTTTAAAAGAATGTTGAATTATCTATGATTTAGCTGTCTATCTTGTCTGGAAAAATACAAACCGTAGACAGAAATGATCCATTGCTAATATTGTGGGTTGGTAGTATGTAGAAATCTTTTCCTTCTCGTCATGTTTCTATATCTTGGATTTTTTTCTTATGAATTTACATTTAAATGATATATATTATTATTAATATATTGGCAATGGAAATGATTCTCATAAGTAGATGTTTTGTAAGTATATATTTTAAAACTGATGTGTAATAGTGTATTAATATTTGTTATTAATTTAAGTGTTCAACTTTGAAACAAACAAAAATGCAGAAAAAGTTCTAGCCTTCTACCAGATAGATGAAGAAACTACAATGGAGTTTAGGTGGTGAGATTTCAAAGAAAATGCGTGTAATGCCATTGTCTTTATGCTTTACACTTTCCTTGCTACATAGTAATTAAAAATAAAAAAGAATACTGTTATCATTCAGTGGAATATGCTGTTCCTGACTTAGAAAACATGGTGTGGATATACAACAACAACAAAACACAGGAGGCAAATACTGATGACCATGTCACAACTTGGACTTCAGGGTATCCGTTGCCAGTTGTTCATTCACATGTGGTGATAAGTATCACATACCACCACGCCCCCTGCATTAACTTGACGAAATAACAAAAAATATTCCAGGATGGAGAATGCATCAGAAAGTACTTGCCAGATCATAATTCTAATTTTCAATCACAGGTCCACAAAATTTTCTTCTAATTGGTAATTCTACAAAACCCAAATGTTTGAAATATTTCATATGAAAGTCATTGACAATGGCATCCTAGCCCCAGTTGTTATCTCTCAGCATTTAAAAACGACGCTGTAAATCTGAAGAAGGGATATGATACTAAGAAAATCAAGTGGGGTCAAGAAGAAACTGCTAAATTAACAGGTTGAAGTCCTATACGCTAAAGAAACCAAAAGGGAAGAACTGAGAAATAAGGCTGTGAAGATCATAGCAAAATACAAATATGTGCAGGGAAAAAAAAAAACACATTCTTGGAACTTTTCCCTCTACTTCCCATTATGAAGAATAGCAACCAAAGGAAAGAACTAAAAGCAAAGAAGATCCCTGATACCCTGTATTTGGCAGGTGTTAGGAGATGCACGTATATCTTTCCTGATATGGTTAATAATTATAGTTATCCCATGGGACTTTAAGCAAAAAGTGAAAAAAGAAAAAGAAAAATACTTGGTAACACCCTTAAATTTCCTACTTGCTTAAAGCAATCTATAAAAAGAGGGTATATGTACAGCATTCTTTCATGAAGTACTAGTTTCTGGACTTTTCTAAATGTCAAAACTTCAAGCATCCAAAGAGCATTACTGTGGTTTTACTACTACTACTATTCTTATCTTACTCTTCTTCCTTCTGCTTCTCTGCCAAGAGCAAAGTACAATAGTGCCTTAGTAAAAATTATTAAATTTTAAATCGTCCCACTTTAGTAATTAAAGATAAACATTTTTTATTACTATTCTGAGCCGTGAGAATTTTTCACTAATTGATGAAAGCAGTATTAGATAAGTTTGGAAATGAGAGGCGGCATCAATTAAACTTCATTTTTTATTTTCCTTTTAAAATCTACATTCAACAAATCATTTTATTAGCTATATTACAAGGTGGATTGTTGTCTTTTTAACTTTTATTACTCAGGACTAAATTTTGTTACCCAGGACTTTTTTACTAAAAGGTATGAGATATTAGTAATTCTGTCAGATAAATTAATGGCCTTCAAAGGATTTTTGTTGCATGAAGTTTTGGGCGTGATTTAAAAGCAAATCAGCCAGCAATAAATAAGTAAAAATGTTCATAGACTGATATTCAAGGGCAAAATGTAAAAACCATTTTCTATAGTTCAAAAAATTGGAATAGCCATTAGTATGTTTTGATTCAGATATGGACTCATTGATTCCTTGGAAGATCTTATTATAAACTTTACCCTTTCCTTTCTCTGGCTTTATTTTTTTTACAGGTCACTACTTCAGTTGTTCCTATGAGGAAATAAAACCTTTTGACATCTCAGTGAATGAAATATGGGGATGCAGACTGCTCAGAAGAGGCAGTTTTCCCTGTCAGTAATAGTATCTTCAAGTTCTCGAATGAAAAACCCTTCCCTTGAGTCCCCTTTTCTCTGCAAGTGAAAAATGAGTATTTTTAGTTAAAGGACCAGACAATGTGATAGCATTTTCTAAAATAAGTTTAGAAGAACATGTCCATTATGTCCTATCCCAATTGTTATGGAGCCCAGTGGATTCACATGGAACAAGAACAATAAAAATGATTGTTTCCTTATCATATCTCTGCATACACCACCCCAAAATGAGTTCCCATAATGCCTCATTTTAGAAATCAGAATAAGGTGGAGAGTGAAGTGGAATTATCCTCTGTTGTTAGTTGTATGACTTTAAAAATATTCCTTGACCTTTCAAAGCATCCATTTTGTTATTCATAATACTGGGACATAACAGTAATTATGCATGTCTAGCAGCATTGTAGTAATTAAATGACATAATGTGTATAAAAAGGTTCATTGTATAAATAAAAATGGAGATTTTTCTTTGAGGAGAGAGGTTGCTGCCTCACTCACCCATAGCAGTTCCTGAAGGTATCTTTTTGAAAGGATATAGGTATGGTAAGAGGTCCAACCTTTTGATTTTTCGAGAAAATATTGGGAACTTTGACCATTCAAATGGTAAATATGTACTTCCTGAACTAGCAAAGAACACTCACTCACAAGATACACAGAAGACATTCTGAGGTGCATCTATTTGTCTGTCAAGGTTATAGAGAAGCTGTAATTATTTTACTTCACTGTATAAACTTGTGTGAAATTCTGCCTACATTAGTCACTTTCATGTCACCTCACATCCTTACTCCTTATTGAATTATGTCCTCTATATTCTATATAGGAATAGAGCGGTCTTTTGCAGAATTGTTTTCTTTCCCCAACAATTATAAACAACAAAGTTATAAGCAAATGTTAACTATTGCATTTGTTATTCTAATTATTACAGTTATGATTATTTCAGGACTGCAATGATAGATGATTATGTTATCTGCATCGGACAATAAAATACTTTTGTCTAACTAACTGGGTAAATCCTACAAAATGGTTTCCAAAAATTCAGCTAAAATGTCTACTTTTCCCCTTTGTTTTAAGATTATTTTTATCATATATTAATGCCAAGAGCAGAATAAAATAGTTTCTAGTTATAAATTGTTAAATTTTAAATTTCCTAATTTAATAATGAAAGATAAACTTCTTTGATCATATTAAACATTGTACTTCCAAAGAAAAATATATACCAATTTTTATACATTCTAATTTCTACATACAAATATTAAAAAGAAAAAAGAATAAAACAAATGCTAAAGATGCTTTGATATTTCATGCAGTAATGTGATCTTCTGAAACTAAACTATATTATGAGAAAATTCACTCCTATCTAAATACTGTATTTGATTTTAAGATGTAACAATCAAATTTAAGATGTCTAAAATCACATTCATTGCTGCCACAATTGCCACACAAACTTCCTCTTCCTAGTAACTTTCCCTATAACTTATAATGGTCATTTGAAGTTTCCTTCTATAATGCTATATGATCGTTGGCCAGTGATTTTTGTGGTAGTCTGAACCTTAGCATTTTGCTATGTAATTCTTATCATCTGTCTACTTAGCTGAGTCAAATAAACCTTGGTTGAATGAATTAATACATGATATTCCATAGGTTATGATTTCCTTCTTATCTATTTCAGTCTTTCTCTTCTACTTTAGACTCTCAAGCCACTGACTTCGCCCAACTGTTGCCCATACCATCTGTTCTATATTTGAAGGATACATCTTTTCAGAGAATGGCTCCTGTTTCTCACACCTGGTTGACAAGTACCCATAGGTCCCTGACTGCTCTCAAAGGATGCATCATCAAAATCATATAGCCCACTGACTGACAGTCTAGTCTTTCCACAATCTAATTTCAACTATTGTCCCAGCCATCTTTCCTGTACACCTTGCTACACATTTGCTTACACGCAACCCTAACAGGTAAATTCAGCAATTACACATTTGTCCCGAGACTTAGTAAAATCAAACTTACAGAATATAAATCAAACTTACAGCACATAAAGAGATGATTTTAATATCAATACAAATCCCAAAAGAAAAAAAAAAAGAGGAGAGGAATCTTTGCTACAGTTTTCTAAAGCTTCCTTTATAAACTAACAATGTATTATAAAATCGGATCTTATCTAAACAGGCAAATTAAACTTTAATTTAATTAAACTATTCTGGGTTAGGCCTTATCTTTAGTTTAATGGTAACTGACATCATGCAAATCATGTATTAATGCCTCCTATGCCTGTTTTCTTGAGTTTGTTCTGCCAGAACAAACTGTGTCATTGCTTCCTCTTATTTTTCCCATAGTCTGGAGTCCCATGAGAAAATTCAGACCATTTCCACGTCACCTACTAACCTTAAGATTTCAAAAGACCTTGGGCCTCCTTGGTGGCGCAGTGGGTTAAGCAATGCACTATGAAGCAAACCTCAGCCACTGCAGCACGAGTTCGATCCCTGCTGCCGGCCAGGGAGGGGACCCACATGGTGCAGCAGACCTCTCCTGCTGTGCCCTCTGCTCCCCTCAGCAGTGTACTTCCATTGATTTGCCTGTTCTGCTCCCTGCTCTCTGTGGTGAATCCTCTCACCCCCACCCCCCACACCTCTGGCCTGTACCCCAGTGCTTGTATGCATAAATAAATAAATCTTAAAAAAAAAAAAGATTTCAAAAGACCTCAATGTACTGCATCAAAAAATCCTACAGATGTTATTTTTAAGCCAATTTCAGAACTTTCCAAATCACAGTGCAAACCTCTGCAACCAGTTCAAGAATGGAGCACCTTTCTCTTTCTAAGATCCCTGAAGCAGTGACTTTCAAGACATTTTTTGGCTTTGGAGGAAGAGCTAGTCTCACCAAATAAGACTCCAACAAATAGAATCTAAATCAAACTTGCCCCAGGTAGTTAACAAACCTCCACCATCTTAAGATTACAGCATTTGGCTGTAGTGCCATCATTACTGCATTTCCTAAAGAAAGAAACACAGAAGACAGGAAATGGAAAATTCTAAGTGATGTTACACATTTAAAAAACAAAAACAAAAACATCTCATTAAGAATACCTCTAGGAAACTTCAGTTAAGGTCGTGAATGAGCTAGGTCCATGACAATTATTTTTCAATTATTACTGAGTTACCCATTCATATACTTCATTCTGTTTTCTCCATAAAGGTTCCATTCATTTTAGCCATTTTCTTCAATCTCAGTTCTGTTTTATGAATTCTGAGTTTAGCAACATTTAGTGAACCCCAAGTTTCTCTGTTATTAGAGAATAGTCATTGGTTTATTTTCTTTCTCCAAGTCTATGACTGGAAGAGAAAAGTTATTCTAGTTTGGTGTTGTGGGGGATGGGCGCAGGGGTGAAGGAGCTGGGAGAAACAGCAGCATTTGCCTTTTTCTCTTTATGAGAAATGATGGATGGAAACCATCAAAAACAGGTTGTTGGAAGATTTGCAATCCTTTTCTGAAAGTGGCTCTCCGACTTTCTGCTTTGTCTCCATTTTCTTAAGAGCATCAGGCTTCCACATGGTTACAACTTGAATGCTATCAAGCCAGATACGAACCTTATGGTTTTATGTGTATTTTCTTATATACAAGAGAATACTTTTATGTAACCTTTCAATTGAATAATACCTTCAAGTTTAAGACCTATAGTTTATTCTTAAGTTTCAGATAAAAGAAGTGATGTGTGATTTGCACTCTGCTTTTACAGCAACACCCAAATCTCTTCCATTCTGATAAAACAGAACACTTCAAATGGCAATTAAATATTTTTATGATAATTATTGAGCAGAGATTGTGATGTTGTAGTGTAGTAGTACACTAGTAGTCTGAGATTTTGTACAAGGGAAACAAAACCATCTTCTAAATATATAACCATAATCAAAACAATTAAAAATATAGTGAATCCAGCATTATGACATTTTTTAGCATAACTAATTTAATTAATTAAAGATATATATTTTCGGTGTACTGATATTCAAAACCACACAGCTTACATGTTAACAAAATAAATGCAAAATCTACATATTATTAAAGAATTCTTTATGTTTTTGGATACGGATTAAAGTGTACTTAGAAGTAATTAAGTTTTTGTATGACTAAACATCTTCACGATAGACATCAATATCAAACCTTTCAAATCATAACAAGGTTTCTCAGCCCTTAAGCTAATATATATATAAAACACTTGAAAATTTTAGAAGGAATTATGCCAATACAAACCAATGGGGGAAAAATAAATCAACCCACATAGACAGCCTCCAGAACAGAATTCACTGGAACAACAGAAAATCCTGAAATATGTACACATTGCTCTTGCTTTATACTGACAAGTTGAAGCAACAGCACCAAATACATTTAAAGAAATTAACCCTCCCTAAGGAATACCTTTTAATCATAACTACCTTAAAAGAATTCTACTACTTCTATGCTTCTACAAAAATTTTCACAATTGCAAAAGAACATTAGCAATACAAAAATGAAACCTCATTACTTTTGGCATTGAAGAAACATACCTGCTTATACATTTTTTTTTCATGAGTGTTTCTTTCTCTCTGTGAAATTATTTATGTAAATGCACAAAAATGTAGGGTAAATAAACGAAATGCCAAAGGCACATAAAACATTTTTTTTTTTGTTTATCTAATTTGGACATGCTCCCAGCATGTATCAAGAGTACCTTAAATTTTTTTCTCAAGTTTCTGATCTGGTCAACCCTCAAGATACTCCCCAAACTAGGAAAGCCTGGGCATTCTCAACAGTCTTGCTGTCATTCTACTGCTGCATGGGACAGTCTTCAAGAAGACTTAAACAAACCTCATTCATCAATATTCTACTCTGGAGGAGCTGACACTTACTGTGAATTCTGCTCTTCAACTTAAATACCAGTGTGTCTGTGGCAGGCCAATTCTATCATTGCAGAGACAGCATCCCTCAGGCGAGGTCCAACCTTTCTCTCCAAGTGCACCCAGGGATTAGTCTGACTTCCCCTAAATTCTCTCTTCTGCACAGTAAGAGCTAATCTTTCCTGTATGAAGCAGGAGATGGTGTTGCTATGACAACAGAGCACATTCTAGCAGTGGGACTACTGAGATGAGCCTTCAAAGACTCAGGGAAACATGCACTCAGTTTTCCTCCAGGGCTATGGGCTCCTTCCTTTAGGATTTAATCCCCAACAAGTTTACTGACAGACTGGGTTGTTGATTATCTATGCATTTTGCTACAGGGGGATCACTGGTTAAGAACATGGCTGGAAGATCACAGAATTATTTAATAAAAGTGCCATTCTCAGTTATATTAAATTTCCTGTTGTAAATGTTCTATATAGCTGTTTTAAAACACTACCCTGATTTAAATTTAAATTATTATGCTTTAAGTTTTGTTCTAAAATGACGTTAATGTGTTAAGGACACAATGATCAAGGGGAAAGCTTTATCATTTTTGTTTGTTTATATATAATCAACATTGTATCAACGCGCACATCCATTTTCTCTTTCCAGCATCAATATCTGGAGTCTTGAGGCTTCAGGGTGGGGGAGGGGATATGCTAACAAAAGCAAATCCCTGCAGCCACGTTTTGCATACATATATTAGCTGGAGAATAATCACTATAAGCATTAATCATTTAGAAAAATAATCATCGGTGGAATTTAAGAGACCAAGCAATAGCAGAAGAGATAGTCTCAGGTCATATTGTGTGAGGTCAGGTTTTATGTATTATTTTCAAAACAACAATTATTTTTTGGGGGGATGAACATGTTTACATAAACATATATGTATGTGTGTATACATATACCATTACATATTTTAAATAGTTGATAGTGCACTTTCACAGTCCAAACTGTGCAATTCAATTTTCTTTGGAAACATTCCTGTGAAGTGAAATGCATTCTCTTTCATTGTAAGAATAGGACCCAGGGCTGGAAAAGTTTTCCTTCTCACAGCATAGGTTCGGTTTGCTAAACCACAGTGAGTACGGTTTTCACCCACTGAGTCATCCAGACTGTATTTTACTCCTTGCTTTCCCCATCATCTTTTACATTTCTCAATCCTTTATGTCAGGAGCAGTGATTACTACATGCCACCCTTCCCCCACACTAGGCTGTAATTACTCTCCTTTGTGCTGAATTAATATAATCTGCATCACCTATACCTCCTCTTTTGAGCACAGAGAGACAACGGGGCTTTTTTGGATGTTTGTGTCACTTGGAGGGGGAGGGAGTTATAGGTCAGATGGGTGCAATGGCCTACTGGCCTTCTGAGAAATGCCTGGAGATATTTTTAGTGAATTCTTGCTTGTCACTCTAATTTGTACAGAAAGCTTTAAGATACTAATATTGCAAATAAGGCATGTGTTTACACTTAGTAATTCTAATAAAATAGGGTATATATATTTTTGAAGATCTATTTATTTAAGCATTCAAGAACTGGGGTGTAGGGCAGATATTCAGCAGGTGAGAGAATTCACTAGAGACAGAGTGGGGTGCAGAACAAGCAGATCTACTGAAATACACTGCTGAGGGGAGCAGTAAGCAAGATGGGAGAGGTCTGCTGTGCCATGTGGGTCAGCTCCCTGACTGGGGATTGAACTCATGCTGCAGTGGCTGGCAATAACTTGATAGCTCTGAACTTTAACCCCTGCACCACCAGGTAGGCCCCATGGACAGGGTATATTAAAACTGATTTTGATATATAGAAAAAAATGTAGGTGAACACTACTTGACATACACCTTAATAACATCTTTAAAGACACATCCCCCAAAGCAAGGATAGTGAAGGAAAAGATAAACAGCTGGGACTACAACAAATTAAAGAGCTTCATTCAATACACAAAACATACATGAACCAAAACAGAGACATCCCACTGACTGGGAGACGATTTTTACACACAATACTAATGATAAAGGACTAATCACAAAGATCTGCACAGAGCTGATGAAACTCAACAAAACAAAGTAAAGAACCCAGTTAAAAAATGGGCAGATGAGCTAAAAAGATGCTTCTCTAAAGAGGAAATGCAAATGGCCAACAGGCCTATGAAAAAATGTTCAACATCACTCATACTCAAGGAAATGCACATCAAAACCACAATGAGATAACATATTATGCCAGGGACAATGGCACGTATTTCAAAAACTAGCAACAACAAATGCTGGTGAGGATGTGGAGAAAAAGGAACCTTCCTTCATTGCTGGTGGGAATGTGAATTCATCTAACCACTATGGAAAGCTGAGTGGAGGTTCCTCAAACTGCAAAAAATGAGCTCCCATATGACCCAGAAATTCCACTCCTAGGTACTTACCCAAAGTACACAAAAACACTAATTCAAAAGGACACCTGCACCTCTGTGTTCACTCCAGCACCATTTATAATAGGTAAGCTGTGGAAATAATCCAAATGCCCAAAAATAGATGTCTGGATCAAGAAGATGTGGTACATATACACAATGGAATATTACTCAGCAATCAAAAAAGATAAACTCATGCTCTTCATAGCAACATGGAAAGAACTGGAAGGGATCATGCTCAGTGAAATAAGCCAGAGAGAAAAAGAAAAAAATACCAGATGGTTTCACTTTTGGAAAAATATAGAGAATCCAAATAAGGAAATGGGGAAAAAGTAATTCTAATAAGGTAAAAAATCAAAATCAACAGGCAACTGTAAACCAGAGATAATCTGCATGGGGAGAGGAGGGAGCAGGAACAAAACAGAGATGAGTAGAGAAAAGGGACTACGGGTGAGTTGGTGGTGAGAGTTTCACTGGGACTATACATGAGAAAACATACACTACAAAAATGAAGAATGATGTAAAAAATGATTAAAATAAGAAAAAAACCCAGCTGATTTTGATTTGTGTTTTGTATTTCAATCACAGAAACAATAGATGGTGATTTACTTAGTATGTGTCTTGGTGTAGACATCGGGACACATGTGTAGTCTGCTCAGATACAGGCAGAACACCTTTCCTCAGGGTCCTATGCCAGAGCTTGTTCTAAAGACACAGTCTTATAATTCGAAAAGTGACAGCACCTGTTTTCATTATGTTCATTATTATCTAATTAGTAAAAAGCTTTTAATTTTTTATTCTCATCTTCAGAGAAGTTGGATAAATGCCAAAACATGTAAACAACATATGGTTTATTTTCAAAATCAACCAACCAAAATTACTTATTTCCAGAGACTCTCTTGGTTAAAAAAAATGTTGAAGAAATAATTTCCTACACTAATAGCTAATGTTTACCATCTGCTATTCCTTTCAGACTACCTCTGATCCATCCCATTACATATTCCCAGCTCCCATCCTACCATTTTTTAAAAAAAAATTATAACAAGGCCACACTGAGTCCCACAACTTAGATTTGAATTTTAAAGGTGAGTTATAAGCAACTAAGGTTAACGAATGCCACAAATCAGGACTGTTGAGAAATTTCAAAGCTCTAGAATGATATCCCACATATTATTTTATGAGCCTCTATTTTCAACATAATAATCAGTATATTTGCTAAACTCCAGCAATTATGTGTGTGCTAGGTGAACAGGAGCAGGGAGAGTAGGGGAAGGGCATTATTCTTAAAACCATTTTTGAAAACAAATGCCAAGGCAATTTTGAGGAAAGCAGCTGAGATACTGGATTCTATTGCAAGATCACAAAGGGTGATTTAGTCTACTTTTTTCCAAGAAGCTACCTTTTGTGGAAAGGCTTAGTACAGTTTCCAAATGATAGTTGTACACTAATACAAACTTTTATGACAAACTGAACTACTAATCTCTCTCAGCCTCTAGTTCCTCACTTTCAAAGCAGGGAAAACGGTACACTTGTCTCATGTAATTCTTAAGAATTAAAGGAGTAAATATGATTAAAATTCTTGTAGTATGTAGAAATTACTTTGTAAATGCCATGCATTATTTATGACTGAGGGACAAGGACTAAATTGTATCCATCATTGTTTCCTCTAATCCAAACACAATGTCTGCTATAGAGTAGGTACTCTATGAATGTACAAAATTATTTTTCATATCATCTGTATTACTTTAATATAAAGCATCCCTCTTTCATGATAATCCAATTTTAAGAATGATTTGCTGAACAACAGCTACAGACAAAAATGAGTAGGATCATCTTTGAATATGAGCAACATAATCTCTTCTGTTTTAGAAGAAAATAAATTTACCACTTATTACAAAAATATTTAGCACATGCTTTCATAGACCATAAACTAGGTGCTGGAATACTAACATTTAGATCATTCAACATACATTTTGTGTGCCAGGTATAATTCTAAGTGCTAGGAACCCAAAAGGAGAAAAATGTCAACTCTCAAGAAGTTTACCCGTGTGTGTGTGTGTGTGTGTGTAACTTCATAGTGATCCAATGCTGATTATATATAAACAAACAAAAATGATAAAGCCTTTGCCTTGCTAATTCTTTGTACTGATGCCAGGGAAGGTGAGCATATGTTAAATATAGCATAACTTTTTGAGAAGAAACAAAAGCCAGGTTGGGATATGGGATGTCCCACAAATGAGATTTTAATTTTAAAACATCTAGCTAACTAGCGATTATCTACACATACACATACATACTTTCTATTTCTCATGCTCTCTCTGGAAGTTGATGAGTCACAAAGTACCATGGACAGCTCTAACAGGAGGTGACTAACTCTACCCTAAGAACCTGGGAAGTCTTCACAGAGGGAATGGTCAAATTCCAAGTAGGACATTTAAAAATGAATATATAAAGGTCCCTACTTGTATATTAAGTAGTAATTTTTACATCCTCTACATGATTTTAGTATTTAAAAAGCTAAGTAACATCTACAATACTGAAACATATATCAGAAGAGAAGTATAAATCTATTAATGACTTGTTAGTGATTTTCAGTCCTCAAAAATACTGCTGTCAATTAAAGACCTGTTATTCTAGCAACTGCAATAATATATCTCAGCGACCCATAAAAGTGATTTCCCCTTACTTTAAACATTATTGTCTAATTGCCTAAGATAATAAATAAGAAAACATAAACATAACTCTGTTTTACTTTGTAGAACAAAACTACTTCCAGAAGTGTTGAAGGTTTAGTTTAAAAGAATAAAGTTGTAAAAGTGTGGGTAGAAAGAAGAAAGAGTTTAGAAACATAAACATAGATGAAAGTATACATTTACATATCATCATATAAATAACATCCTCTTTGGTCTGGATATCTTCATACCTATATACTCACATCCATTTTAAATTATTTATTAAACAATCATTTATTGAGTAGTGATCAGGTGATAAGTATTGGAAAAACAAGAAAATTAACAGTCAGCTTTCTAGAAGCACACCGTTTGGGAGTAGAGACAGACAGGTACACAAGTCTTTGCCATTCAGATTGGTGAGTATGAGGACATAGCTATGCAGAGAATGTAGGAGAGTTTCTAAGCAGAAACACTGTCCTCGCTCAGGAATTTGAGCAGATGAAATCATCAAAGAAGGTAGATGGAGCTGTCATAAACAAATTGGAGCAGGTCAATGCTACCATTGAGAATAAGCAGAAAAGCTAACTTGTAAAAAATGTATGCTTGACATCTGCTTATAATCAGACAGCTAATAGGTAAACATGATTTAAGAGCCCAGTATCTCGGCCTCCTGGTGGCGCAGGGAGTTCAGCACCCCACTGTGGGGTGCCACAGCAGTGTGAGTTCCATCCTGGGCCAGGGAGGGGACCCACATGGCCCAGCAGACCTCTCCTGCCTCGCCTGCTGCTCCCCTCAGCAGTGTGTTTCACTCAATCTGCCTGTTTTGTCCCCACTCTGTCTCTGGTGAATCCTCTCACCACTCTGTGCCTCTGGCCTGTACCCTGGATCTTGTATGCATAAATAAATACATTTAAAAAAAAAAAAACAAACAACTACATCATTGAGAGAAGAAAATCAGAGGGCCAGAAAACAACATCTGTAAGTCGCTCTTCCCCTCAGGGCAAATGTTGATTTTCATGTGAAGAGTGGGAGAAGATGAGAATAACTTGATGATGGACAAAAGAGTAGAAGTTTTAGAAATCTCATAACATTGCAAAAAAAAAAAAAAAAAAAAAACAGAACTCATGTTTAACAAGGTAGCCAGGATATGAGCAGTCAAGAACGGCAGGGCAAGGATAGGAAAGGATAGGAACAGGGACGTGAGATGATTACTCCTGGCGGTGGCTTTGGGGCTTCTGCCTATTAAGTTGCACAGAGCAAAAGGCAAAGAAGACAAGCAGAAAACTGCTTAAAAACACAGCAGCATTTTCAACATTCCTAGTTCTAGATTGAAAAGCCAAGTACTTTTAGGAAAAAGAGAGCTTTTATGAACAATCCAAGCTATCAGCTGGGACCTCTGGAATGTTAGACTCCAGAGTAGAGAAAAAACAGATGGAGAAGGGAGTTTATAAGAATTGAAGCCAACATCAAATCAATTCAGTACTTATTTGATTCAGAAAACCTATGCCTCTTGAATTTCCTCTAACAGGATAAGTTAAACTCTTGAAACCAAACAAAATTTCCAGAACTCTACACAATTTTCAAATTCAATATCAAAAATTTACTTTAAAACAATAAAAGGCAGGGCCCTTCCTAGTGGTGCAAAGGGTTGAGGGCCACACTGTGGAGCTTCCGTAGCCACTGCGGTGCAAATTTGATCTCCGGCCAGGGAGGAGACCCACATGGTGCAGCAGACCTCTCCTGCCTCATCGCTACTCCCCTCAGCAGTGTATTTCAGCCAATCTGCCTGTTCTGCTCCCCATTCTGTCTTTGGTGAATACTCTACATTCCTTACCTCTGGCCTATACCACAGCTCTTGTATACATAAATAAATGCAATCTTAAAAAAAAATAAAAGGCATACCAAGAAATAAAGAGAAAAAATGTTATAAACAATAATATAGAAACATAAAAAATCCAATTATTTGAGTTATTAGAAACACAATTTTTTAAAAAATAATTGGCTAGTGGCCAGAAGAGCTAAGTAGGGAGATTTCAAAAGTAGACATACAATTGACCAACAGCCTTTGAAAACATGAAAATCAAAATCACAATGTGGCATCAATTCACACCTGTGTGAATGGCCCATTAGCAATAAGACCAAAAACATGTGCTGGAGAGGAGTGGAGATAAAAGAACCCTCTTATACTGTTGGTGACAACATAGATTAGTCCAGCCATATGGAAATAGTGTATAGGTTTCTCAAAATATTACAAATGTATCTTCCATATGATCCATAAATTCCACTCCTAGGTTTCTGCTCAAAGAAAACAAAACACTAATATAGATGGAAATATTCATTCTCGTGTTCATTGCAGCACTATTTACAATAGCCAAGCCATGGAAACAACCTAAGTGCCCAAGGACAGGAGGATCAGGAGGATGTGATACATACAACAAATGGAATACTACTTAGCTATCAAAAATGATGAACTCTTGCCATTTGTGGTAATATGGATGGGGCTAGAGGAGATTATGCTAAGCGAAATAAGGAGAAAGGCAAGTACTGTCACTTATATGTGGAATATAGAGAAATCAAACAAAGGGTCAGAAAAAGTCAAACTAAGAACTATTAAAATAACTGGTTATGTTTAAGAGGACAGATAAAAATGATGGGAATTTTACTGGAAATGGAATTTATAAAAAGGGAATCAAGAAATTTTTAAAAATCTATGAGATAATTAAAATTAGACATTTAATAGTCTTTAGAGTTGATAATAAATGGAGAGAAAAATAGATAGGACTAGTGAACTGGAGTGAAGACCAGTAGAGCATATCCAGGTTGAAGCATTGAGTTACATGCATGAGAAGTAGAGGAAAGCATGTGAGGAACATACAGGAAACAGGGAAAGGACTTTGAAGTACAGGTAAATGTTTAGCAAGTACCACTCAAAAGAAGGTATGGCTCTGATATATATTCTACTATAGAAGATGTGAACACACAATTTGTAAATAATAATGTACAATGTTCTCTGTTGTAAATTCCATATGGTCAAATGATACTCTCAAAACACAAATGCCATATACTGATTTTTGCTCAAGTACTTTATGCATAGACAATATATGGCTACAACTGATAATCTAATGAACTTCAACATAGATGTTAGGTGATTTTTTAATGTAATTTTACTAAGATGAAAGATCACTGTTGAAAATGAATATTGGAAATTCACTTTTTTTGTCGGCAATATAAGCAAATAATTTGCTGCATCAGGTTATTTTTTCAACTATTAGATTTTTTGGATAATTTCAACTTTTAAAAATTCATTAAGACTTGTTTTCTGGTCTACCATATGGTTTATCCTAGAAATAGTCCAGGTGCAGTTGTAAGGAATGGGTGAGGTGTGAGTGAAAGACCATTACTGAATGGTTTCATTCATTTGTGGAATACAAATAATCAACAAAACAAACTGGCAAAGCAAAAAAAAAAAAAATAACTCTTAAACTCTAAAAAATATGGTGGTCACAAGAGAGGTGAGAAGGAGGAGGTGGAGAGGTAATATGACTGGTCTCATCACTGGAGTTTTGCTGTAGAGTAAGTGAAATGTGTGTCCGAGGAGGTGTGAAGTTGTACCCACCCCCCAAATTATGTATTCATCTAAATGAATGGCAAAACTATAAAATTTGAGTTAAAAAATGGGAAGTGTTTTATACAAGTCTGTTAAGTCCAGTTGGTCTAGAGTATTATTTATTTCTTCTATTTCTTTCTTAATCCTCTATCTGGTTGTTCTATGCATTATTGAAGGTGGGATAATGAAGTTTATGACTGATATTTTATTAGTTTCTCCTTTTAGTTCTGTCAATGTTGCATCTATATTCTGGATCCCTAAAGCTGGACACATATGTATAATTGATATACCTTCTGGGTGAATTAACACTTCAGTTACAAACATGTAACTTCTTTATCTCCACTGAAAGGTTTTGCAACAGAGCAATTCTAAGACTAATCTAGAGTCTAGTTTTAACATTAAGTAGGATTATACACTGTTGGGAGTGCCTAGGAATTTTATGAACTGTATCTCTTACCCAAATGCATAAACATGTCTACATGTATTGCTTCTTCATTGAAATTTTCCATATATATTCAAAAATACCCTCATGAACACACAAATTTATACATAGTTTCTTCACATGACATGCAGGTAGTTAATAGTATTGTATTAGAAAACTACAATAGTATTTCTCTCTACTTAGGCAGCTAAAACCCAAAAGTTCTTTGCCACTATCCTGACTTAAGTTCTCAGTCAAATTTGTTTTCCAGAAAGAAAATAATAATAACAAAACAGAATTTCTGGAATGTGGGTAAATGGTATACCAAAGGCATCTGCCCTTATCCTACATATAAAGATTTTCAAATTGCATGTTTTGATAGTTATACTAACAAATAACAGTTGCTAAAATAATTGGCTATATGTCAGTCACTGTGGTAAGGACAAATTATTATGTGGCTAAATACATTGGATGACAAAGCAAAACTTCTTGGAGGAAGTTGCATTTGAAAGTTTCTTTAGGGTAAGAAATCCTACATCTCAACTCTAATTGCAAATGGCAATGAAGAAGGCAAGTGAGTTAAAATACCATCGATACAAATATATACTGTCACAGTACAAGTTAGTAACAGCTTTTCAGTGCTGCTTTACCTTCAAATTCTATCATTATTCTGATGTCCATGAGTACAAAAGTGCAGAGCACAATTTCAAGAGTCATGAGTGGCTTTGGAGACTATTGACTTCAGCTGTTGAATGTTGTCCAGTCAATTTCCTTCTGAGTGTCATCTCTCTATAGGCTTAACTCCAGTCACACTGATTTGAGGCTTTTCCAGCTCCTACCTATTATCAGTCCACCTGTATCTCCTGGTTTGTAGCAAGCTGATCTCCTCCCTTTTCATTTTTTCTCATTGCTTCTCTGTCTTTACCTTTTCTATTTGCTTTCAAATTTCAGCACAGCCTCTAAGAAACCCTCTCTGATGTTTAACATTGGGATGAACTGAGACTCCTATGTGCCCAGATCTAGCAAGCTTTGTCATGTTATATTGTGATTATTATTGTTAACAATCATCATGACTAAAGTGAACTTCCTGACTGTAAAAATTATGTGTCATAAGTGTATACCCACAGTTTCTATTACAATGTCTGGGATATCATGGGTCATATATGAAGATATATATGTATGTATATATATATGTGTGTTGCAATAATGAATGAATCAGTAAAGAAATGTACTAGATTATGAAAGAAAAACCAAAATAATTTAAGCGCATTTAAGTTACCATTCCTAGTTTTTTCTCAGCTCCAACACCCACCCTCTGCCTTCTGCATATCTTTCTTGTTGACCTAAAAATCATCAAACTAAACATCATTACTCTAGCCTCTACCTTTCTACATTCTCTGGACTCTGCTCTAAGAGTTCTTTTAAAAGCACAAATCCCAATTATTGCTGCTTTCCCATAAACTTGGGGTGAATTTCAAACCCCTCCTCATGGCAAAAAAGTTTTGGAAATCATCCGGTTTATTTATGTGTACATACGTGTGTATGTAGTACTTGATAAAATTTAACTCAGAGCAACTCTAACCTAACCCTTCAGAAGATCTGATTTTGTTTACTTTTATTTTTTGTGGCCCCCTAACCATCAGAGAAGACTCACTACCTGCTAGAAAGACTCTGCAGAGAAGCCATGTTAAGAACTACATGCATTTCACAAACAGAAAAGGAGCGCCTGACACATGGAGAGACTGAGACAAGCCCGCGTGTCCCGCTGAACCCGAGTCCCAGCTGAGATGAGCCTTCCAGCACGAGAGCGAGCCACCCCAGTGGTCTGGAAAGAGGCAGTCACAGACGACTGCGGTCCTGGCCAGCATTAGGGGAAACAGAAGCACTAAGGTGTGTCAACCCACAGAACCACGGACATAACAAATGACTACTGCTTGGAGTGATCATGCTTTCCGGCGGTATCTTCATGGCGCAGCAGATAACCAACATATTCATCCCCCAATCACCGAGCAGCCTGAGAGGAGAATCTCCACCATCTTCACATTTGTGTTCACAGGCACTGGAACGGCCCTTGCACACAGTGGTTCTCAGTAAATATTTACCAAACTGAATGAACTTTCAATATGAAAGATACAAAAACTACCCAGACAATCCTGTTTTTACACTTTTCATTTTGAGACTGTTTTAGTGGATTTTACTACTCTACATAGTTGGGAACTTAAATTATTTCTGTATCTGTCAGATTAATCTATTTGAATTTGCCCTAAACTCACTGTCCAAATTCCCCTCATTAGTTTACCTTTTCTTTGTCTTTTACCTAACCAATATTCTATGTTACTAATCTATGGTACTTACTGCCTCTACCTTACCACCTATTAAAACATGAAAGCCGGAAAACAAAGGAAGGGCTTTTCCCACCTGTTTGATGTACTGATTCAGCTAAGGATCTAGAACAATGCCTGGTAACAGCTGATGCTCCATATTTGTTGGTTGAATTAAGTCATCATTCACATAAACCATGCTTTAAAGAAAACTAAGCTGTAGAGAACACATTTCTTTTTTTTTTTTGTCTAAGCAATAATACCATATGATCTGAGATGAGAAAATTTACATCTCTGTGTTTGGACAATTACTGAAAGAGAAACTGTGTGATAATGAGATAATGTATACAAAATGCCCCAACCTGTTCACAATAAAGATTCTATTTAAATACAGAATATGCACTTTCTGCCTTGCTTTGTGCCTTATTTCAAGTTGCAGTTATTTCTCAGGCACTCATTATTTTTTGTTAGAAAATAAAAATTCAAATTAATGTAGAAGAATGTACAAGACTGACATGCCCTAAATATTCTACAGAAAAAAAAACAAACCATAATGCCTTATGTAATGAAAACTGCTTATATTACCAAATAGAAGTCACATAAATGCATTATATGATAAATATGTTAGAGAGAACATAATTAAAACTAGGAATGTATGTATAGTGTTAACATAGTCATGAATTAATAATATATATTTAAAAGACTTTCTGAATTAGTGTGAGATAAATAACATTAAATGTGCATATGAAATTTTAATAATGTTTATTATTAATATAATAACCACTATCTTAATAGTGGTCTTCAGGATACAGTAGGTTAAAAAAATGCAATGAAATGTTACTACCAATTTTCTTATCCTATAGACCTAACTATAAGAAGAACACAATTAGTCTTACTACTAATCATAACTGGGGTTCTAAGTAGATACAGCTCTAGAGCTCTTCATAGGAACACCATATATAAAAAGTAACCATTTGGGTCAGTGAGCAGAGTACCAAAATACCCCACCAGTGGGTCGACTCATGGTCTTTCTAAATACGTATTTCAAGACACACATCCAGCATTGCTGCCCTTCCACTACTGGATTGACTGTGAAATTATCTTAAGGAGAAGAAATTGTTTTCATCTGCTCTACATCACTAGAGTAATAACCTATAACAACTAAGCACAAATGGAGAAAAGGAAAGTATAGACAGGTTATTGTAACAGTTACAATTTATTTATATGAATGTGTATGTTTTTATGTATAGATAATATAGACATATATATAGTAATATTTTAAACCATAACTATTATAGATTCTTTCAGGTAAAGGGACCACGTCTTTGTCACTTTCTATACTTTATAGCATTATAAGAGTGGTTAATAGCAAACTAATATATGATAAACATCATCATAGTCATTGTCATAGTCAATACAACTCTTCTTGATATATTAAGACCCTCTCCTCAATTACTGAAGGAACTAATTGTATATTATTTTGAATGATATGTGCCACAAAAGACATAAATGCTGTCAAATATGAGAAAAGATAAAGCAGATGGACAGAAATGAACAATAAGGACAAGATTCATAAGATTAGGAAAACAGGCAAAAAAAGAAAATCAATTGAAATAAAAAATGGCAAATGGAAGACCAAAAATATTAATGAGTGACAGAAAGATCCATTTTAAGAAACAAAAGAAGAAAAAGAGCTGTACAAATTCCATAGAGGAGAGCCTAATGAAAAATAATAGTTAAATACTTAAGAGAAATAAGGAAATTTATCACCGGGTGATGGACCTCAAATCTCAACCACATGAGCTTCACCCAGCAGCAAGGGGGAGAACAACCAGAATCTAAGCAAGCATTAATTTTTTCTTTAAAAAATCTAAACTTTTAAGCTCTGCTAACGTATGATAAATTAATCAAAGATACAAAGTATGATCCTCTCTTTATAAATGGACAATATGCTAGAGCAGTAGTATATATTCTTTGCATCTTATTCCTCATTTTAAGTGTTCAACATTTCCTTTTTAAAAAAAGATTTATTTATTTATGCATACAAGAGCTGTGGTACAGGCTAGAATCACGGGGATGGAGAGTGGTGGGGGGGGGAGGGTGAGGGGTGAGAGGATTCACCAGAAACAGAGTGGGTAGCAGAACAAGCAGATCCACTGAAATACACTGCTGAGGGGAGCAGCGGGCGAGGCAGGAGAGGTCTGCTGTGCCATATGGGTCCCCTCCGTGGCAGGGGATCCAACTCGCGCTGCTTTGCCATGGATGCTTCTCAGTGCCGGGCTCAACCCGCTACGCCACCAGGGAGGCTCTCAACATTTCTGAGAGACAGTTTTAATCTCATTTTTGGGTATAATGTGCCAAAGGAGATTTTCAAAAATAGTAGTAATTCAATCAGTTTCACCAAAATATCCAACACATTTTATAGAACGAAATTAAAACAGGCAGGTCAATGGAAAATGTTACTATTTCATTATAGAAAGAAGTAATTTAGATGTAGACAAGTAGTAAGTAGAAAGCCATAGTGCATATTCACATAAGAAATTAAATATATCCACAATGAAATGTTTGGAATATATCAATTCAATACAAATCACAAATAAAAAAGATTGGTAATTTACAGAACTGGTTAGACATTGCTAAATTTGTAATGTAAAATGCCATTCATCATTTAATCTACTTTGTACTATAAAATTACAAAGAGAAGTTACTTATGGATGCTATATTGCCTTTTTATTAGTACTAAATCCTTGCTTCTGAATTGGTGGGTGTTATATTTATTGACATTTTATTGATTCTGACATTTAGAGAGGTGGGGCCATCTGACATAGAAAATCTTCAGTTATCAACTAAAAAAACAAGAAACAGCCCTCAGATTTACAGCTGCCAGGAACTCTGCAGACTGCCCCGCTCCACTGTCAGTTTCCAAAGCACTGTCAAACAATTTTGAAATGTTCTTTGAAATATTTATATGGATTCAAATTAAGATCTGTAAATTTTTTAAATAATGACTAGGAATAATCTAAAAAAAGGAATAAACTGAGATAGATCATTCTATTTACTGCAAAATTATAATGGAAAAATATTTCATTATTCTAAAAGACTCGGTGACTCTTGAGAATTATTGAAATAGTCCTCAGGGGATTTTGTCATTTTGTTACATTGACATACAAAATTCCTCATTTCCATTCTTAAATATGAACAGCTTCTCTTAATTATTTTGTGTTTATTTTTCCAAATATTTGAGTTTTTATGCATGGCTAAAATATGACATACAATGATAGTTACACTTATGAATTTAAATAATCTCGAATTTCCTATAAAATGAAAACTATTTTGGAACTGTGTTATAAAAACTATTACATTATCCATGTGGGGTTAAAATGTTCAGACTTTCTACAATCTAGTCCCCACAACATGTAAAAGCAGCATCTAGCTGTCAGGGAGAGCTTGCATGTCAACTCAGTACTAGCATAATCTGAAGCTTCTATTACACAAAACATTTTCATTCCTTATATTTAAAAAGAAATGCTTCTACATTTTCAAAGCAATTTTTGGAAGATGGTGTATAATAAATATATATTCCTTTCCCTACAATCACGTTGAACTTTTGTTCGAGAAAATTGCTTGCTTTTTCTCTTATAACTATAATTATGGTAAAAACTCTAACATAATCAACATAACAGAAAAATGTAATGGGGCAAAAGGGTGACTGTAAAAAATTGTCTCTTCAGGTTTAGGTTCTGGAGTTATAAAGGATTGACGTTGGCAATATGAATCTGTAGCAAAGTGACAAAAGAACAGCTATTAATAGACAGATTTTAAATACCTTCTATGTGTCAGGGACTATTTTGTGGCTACAACATGAACAAAACAAGAAAAACTCCTTTATCATATTTATATTCCAGTGGATGAGAACAAAAACCAAAATGCTCAAGTAAACCGAAGGAAAAGTGTTACAGGACAGAATAGAGTGGGGAAGGAATATAACGCATGCAATTCAATGAATGATGATATTCCAGCAAACTTCTGAAGGGGACAATGCGACAAGAAATGTAGGTAAAGAGTATTTTAGCAAACCCCACAATCATAAAAAGTTCTGACGCCAGTGTATACTTGGTATGTCTGAAGAACAGCAAGAAGCTTGTAGCTCTGCCGTATAAAAGAATTTACATTTAATATCATGACATGGATAGGGAAGTTTCTGAAGAATTTTGAGCTCAAGGATAACATGATCAAACTCTGATTTCAAAAGGGTGACTTGGGTTGAGAATTTGTAGGATAGATAGGACATGTAGGACATGATGTAGGATAGATAGGAAAGGAGATAAGAGTGGAAACAATGAGATAATGATGCTACTTGAATATGTCAGAAAACGATGGTGGTGGTTTGCACAAGACAGTTGATTTGGAAGCGGAGGTATGTTCAAATTCTAGCTATGTCTTGAAGACACAACAGGCACAGAGCAGAATGCTGTGAAAAGAATACTGTGAATCAGAAAACAAGGAAATCATGGTTAACTCCACCTAGTTTGGTGTGAATTACAACTAGGATGTTGTTGAACTCGAGGTAGAAAAGATTGCAGTTGAAATGGGCTTTATTTTTATTCATTAATTGATTCTTTTGTGGAAAAAAAAGTTTAGTTTTTTTGGTGTACCTGATGTTTATTTTGTGTTCAAACAGAAATATCAAATAGGCATTTGGGAACACAAATCTGGAGTCAGAGGTAGAAGTCTGGCTGGAGATATAAATGAGTCATCATTACATAAACATACAAATTCAGATAAAGTTAAGAAAGGATCACAGAATCCAATGGAATCTACATACAAATGGAATTGTAGTTCACACTCAAATGGAATAAAAAGCAAGACAAACATTTCTTTTTAATTAATAACTCACATACATACTTTCATATATGAGTGTGTATTTAAATAAAGTCTACAACGACCACCAACCACTTAAACATTATTTTCCTAAGTCAATCATTGTGATATAATATTTAAACACAACTTAAGAAGAAAACATACAAAAACAGAACAACAAAAAAAATCTTCCCAAACCGTGAATTTTAAATGGCATTAAACTCCAAATAATGAAACAATACATTCAACAAAGAGGAGGAAATTCACTTTAATGCAAACAAAGTAGCTAATTTTAAGTATTTCTAGACATGAAAGCTGGTGGAAATTTGAGATCAGTAGACCTCTAGTGGATATTAAAGTAATTGATGATTTTACAATTTCCATATTTTATAATACTTCAGCATAAAATTTAAAGTTTTCAAGTGTTTCATTATCTCCTATGAAAAATTGTACAAATGGTAGCAAATATCTAGCCACATCTTTGGAAAAACAAACAAATAATACAACAAACTTCCTAATTCAGTTGACAGAATCACCAAAAAAAATTTTTCTATTTTTGTACTTGAAATGAATTTATAGATCTTTAAATCAATGATTTTCCTTTCCCATTATATAATCATTTCCATGAAAAGAAAATTCCAGTACCTGCTTGTGTGTTACTCTTTCTTGTCTTAGACAGTTAAAATGTATTGGCATATTCTTGAAGCTAATTTGCTTTAATCAAAATTTCAATATGTAGGCAGTGCATACATAATTTCACTTGTAATGGAGACATATTTTCTCTTTATATTAGAATTTAGCAGTGCTGATTTTGGAGGACAATAATTACTAACCTATCAGCTGCTCAGGTCATAGAACTTCACCTTAGGTGAATAAAATTGGATTCTAATTGAATGTGAAATGTCTCAGGTGAACTTAATTACTTTCTTCTAAACTTAAGTTCATTTTTTAAAGATTTATTTATTTATGCACACAAGAGCTGGAATACAGGCCAGAGGTGCAGGTAGGGGGGTGGGGGGAAGTGGGGAGGTGGGAGGTAGGGTGGAAAATTAATCAGAGACAGCATGGGGAACCTAACAGAAGATTGACTGAAGTACCCTGCTGATGGGGAGCAGTGGGATAGACAGGAGAGGTCTGCTGAGCCATGTGGGTCAGCTCCCTGGCTGGGGATCGAACTCGTGCTGCAGTGACTGCAGATGCTTCATAGTGTTGCAACTTAACCCCTTGTATCTCAGAGATCCCAATTTTAGGTTATTCTTATAAAAGATGGTTTTACTCTTTATTAACTATTGGAAGATATGAAGGATGTCTTCAAGCTACGGTATTCTTCAGGTGACTCTACATATATAGAGAGAGGTTACCTGAGACAACGATCTGCATCCTCAGTGCTAACACTTTAGCAAACTGATCAGTTCTGACACGAATGTGGTCCTTCACCACATAGTATGAATTAAGATTTATTGTAAAAAGGGCAGAAGATATAACATTTAGTAAATCATGTTCAGGACAAACTCTGTGTGTACAGTTACAATTTAATATGAAAACCAGTAATTATTATTACTCATAAAGGATAAAAATATGTAGAATAATCTTAAAATGTTTTGATCTGGAGAAGGATTTCTAAAATGTCTAGTGATGACTTAAAAAGGAACACAAATACAAAAAGAACCAGCTATCCGATTTCCTACAAAAAAATTTAAAAAGGAAAAAAAAATGATCAGAATGATACATTTAAGGCAACTGTGCAGGTAGTTTAGAAATGATAGTTTCTCGACTCTGTCCCCAATTTAATGATGATTACTACTGGCATTTTCTTTCCACCTAGGACTGGTATAAATTGAGATGGTACCAACCCAAGTATACAGAAGAGCTGCACTGTCTTTTCCAATTGAATTCAATTTGCCCCACTCTGATCAGGGAGGGAAATTAATGCCAAATGAAGGTAGTTCAGTCATTTCCAGCTAAAACTCGATGTTTTTGTATAAATATTCAACTTATTGGTCTTCCCTAGTGGCACAGTAGGTTAAGCAATGCACTATGAAGCAAACCACAGCCACTGCAGCTCGAGTTCGATCCCTGCTGCCGGCCAGGGAGGGGACCCACATGGCGCAGCAGACCTCTCCTGCCTCGCCTGCTGCTCCCCTCAGCAGTGTGTTTCAGTCCATCTGCCTGTTCTGCTCTCTGCTCTGTCTCTGGTGAATCCTCTCACCTCCCCCCCCAAAACTTCTGGCCTGTACCCTAGTTCTTGTATGCATAAATTTTTTTAATAAATAAATATTCAACCTCTTTTGTAAATTAGTCAGTATACCACATTTCCCTTCTCCTTCGGAGTCTAAGTGACAAAAGGCTGTATGAAGTGTGGTAAAGGGAGAAGAGAAGAAAATACAGGTCCTTTTATTCTCTCCTTATAATCCTCTAAAAAAAGAAATTTTCTCATCGAGGACTCTCATAGACCGTCACTGCTGAACAAATCCCTTCAAGGGCTCCCAAAAGAGACAGAATCAGGACTTCATCCCAGCTTCAGAGAGTTCTTCTAGTTCATCAGACTTTTCAGCTACTCCATCCTGCCCCCATCCCAAGCTCGCGTCTGTGTCCCTGAGACTTTCTATTAGCCAGATACCAAGGCGCCTTCTCCTCTTGTAACTGCACTTCGATGCCGTGTGGAGTAGACAAGTGTAGGGGGTCTGCAGTCTTCCTGACTACACGTTAGGCAATGAGACCCACACTCGCTCTGTCTTTTGCCCTTCACGCTTACTGCAGTTACCCTGCCTCCCTCGTCACAGTCACTAGGATTTTTTACAGAGATCCTTGCAGCTCATATTTCTAAACCACTCTCTTCTGTATGTTGTCAGACTGTTAACTTGCATCTTGTCCTTTCAAAACGTACTTGTTTAGGGCCTCCCTGGTGGTGCAGTGGGTTAAGCAACGCACTATGAAGCAAACCGCAGCCATTGCAGCACGAGTTCGATCCCTGCTGCCAGCCAGGGAGGGGACCCACAGGGCGCGGCAGACCTCTCCTGCTGTGCCCGCTGCTCCCCTCAGCAGTGTACTTCTGTTGATCTGTCTGTTTTGCTCCCTGTTCTGTCTCTGGTGAATCCTCTCACCCCCCACACCTCTGGCCTGTACCCCAGTGCTTGTGTGCATAAATAAATACATCTTTAACAAAAAAAGTATTTGTTTAGATCTCAAGCAATTTTACTCCTATTTAAAGTCAGTTTCTTAGAATTCTAGTCTAAATTGGGATCTTGCCCGTGAAAGTCAAGGCTCTAAAATGTATATCCATGCTACTAATTTTAAAAATCTACTTAAGCCGTCAAAAGTTAAGGAACTGATTCTTTATACTTTCTATATCATACTTAGCCTGAGGCAATTCATTTGCAAAGGATATTGGTGAGCACAAGTGCAAGGACTTGAAAAGCTAAGCGTATACACATTAAAATATTGCCCCTTTGCCTTTCAACAGCTTATGAAGCACAAGCCTTTGCACACTTTGCACACGTTGTTCTCCCTGTCTCAAGTGCTCATGCTTTTTTTTTTTTTTCCCTGTGAACTGCAGTTCATTTTCTGGGTCTATTTCACTTCCTCCCAGAGGTATTTCCAGCTCCCCCTCCTTGCTCTTTGACCAGGTTAAACTAGGTCTCTGATTAAACTTTTTCATGAGACTTCTGTCCTTCATAGAGGTTGTCCCAGTTTGTAATGAAAAGATCAGTCTTAGAAGTCTTGTGTTTCCATTTCAGTAGACTTTAAACTGACGTTAATATTTTAGGCCCCTTGATGTTTTACATAGTTTTGAACTCCCAGTATACTTGATGGAGTTTGGTACGTAGTACATGGTCGATAAATATTTGTTAGTAAGTATGTTATCTCATTTGTTCCTGTTACAGGCTCTGTGATAGCAATAAGGGAAATATTAAACCTAACTAAAAATGTACATAAATGATATCGGACACACGGGGTGTGACAGAACTGGGATCTAAATTTTATTGAGTGCTGGGCCATTTCTACACACTGTATCACATCCTTTCCCACTATCATCTTTAACATGGTTTAGAATCTGTGTCATCAGCACATCTTAGTAAACCTTTACTTGACAAAGTACACTTTTAATAGCAAAAGGTAACATTATTAAGAAAAGAAATCTGCATTATAAACAATTAATTGTAAGAACTTAACAAGGTAAAATATTTTTAAAAGCAAAAGAAGTATGATTAAATGGAAAGAAAACAAGAGACAGGATTTAATTTCGAAATGAGAATAATATATACCCCGAGACTAGTTTGGTCATGCAATTGCATGATTATATCACCACAATAGGTTAAGAAATTTTTTTAAAAAATATTCAGAAAAGATAAATAGATTTCTCCAAAGAAGACACACAGATGGCCAAATGGCACATGTGAATTTGTTACTGATCACTTATCATCAGGGAAATGAAAATCAAAACAAAAAGAGACACCATCTTACACCCTTGGGAATGACCCATATTAAAAAGGTCAGAGGGAACCAAATAAAGATCAAGGAAAGGAATAAGAACAATAATAATAATAACAATAACAAGAAAGAAACAAAAACCAAAAATGAAAAGACAAAGACAAACTGGGGATAGTTGGTGGGGAGGGAAGAGGGGATGGGTGGAGGGCAGACGGGAGCTCGGGGGACTGAGGTGATGGTGCACTGGTATTACTGTGATGGGAACACATGGGAATTACAATTGATGTCAAATATATGTAAATTAAAAAAAATTATGTATAAAAAAAGGTCAGACTGATAAGTTGTCAAGGATGTGCAGAAAAAGGAAAACTTGGTGGTAATGTAGACTGGTCCAGTCCCTATGGAAAACAGTATGGAGTTTTCTCAATATATGTACTCCTTTTTCCTTGCAGCAATATTTATAGTAGTCAATCTACAGAAACAACCTAAATGTCCAGCTACAGTTATATGGATTAAGATGTCATTCAGGGCCTCCCTGGTGGCACAATGAGTTAAGCAATGCACTATGAAGCAAACCTCAGCCACTGCAGTATGAGTTCGATTCCCACTGCCGGTCAGGCAGGTGACCCACATGGCACCGCGGAACCTCTCCCTTCTCTCCCGCTGCTCCCCTCAGCAGTGTATTTCAGTTGATCTGCCTGTTTTGCTCCCCACTCTGTATCTGATGACTCCTCTCACCCTGCCCCAGCTCTGGCCCATACCCCGGCTCTTGTATGCATAAATAAATCTTTAAAAAAATGTCATTCAAAAAAACAAAGATCAACTCAAAATGATAAAATGCTTTAAATATAAGATCTGATATCATAAAATATATAGAAAAGAAATAGGAAAAGCACTTCATGACATAAAGCTCAAAAATGTTTTTGAGAATTCTTCTCCAGAAGCAAGGAAAACAAAGGAAAAGATATATAACTGGGACTACTTCAAACTAAAAAATTATTGTATAGCAAAAGAGACAATAATCAAAACGAAGAGACATCTTTATTGAATGGGAGAAGATATCTGCAAACCATATGACGGATAAGGGATTAATATCAGAGAGCTACAAAGAGCTTACACAGCTCAACGAAACCAAAGTAAACAACCCAATCAAAAAATGGAAGAAGAACTAAAAAGACACTTCTCCAAAGCAGACATGCAAATGGCTGACAGGCATATGAAAAAAAAAATGTTTAACATCGCTAATTATCATGAAATGCAAATCAAAACCACAATGAAATGCTACCATAATCCAGTCAGAATGGCAAATAATAATAATAAAAAAACTAACAACTGCAAATGTTGGCAAGAATGTGATGAAAAGGAACTCTCCTACACTGCTGGTGGGAATGCAAACTGGTCCAAGTTCTATGGAAAGCTGTGTGGAGGCTCCTCTGTCTACTGAAAATGGAGATACCATATGACCCAGTAATCTCTCACCTAGGAATTTACCCAAAGGACACAAAAATATTAGTTCAAAAGAATACACATACCCCTATGCTTATTTAATCATTATTTATAGTAGGTAAGAGTTGGAATCAAGCCAAATGCCCAAAAATAGACAAGTGCATCAAGAAAATGTGGTATATACACACAATGGAATACTATTCAGCAATCAAAAAGATAAACTATTGCCATTCACAGAAACATAGATGGAGCTTAAAGGTATTATACCGGCTGAAATAAGCCAGAAGGGAAAAGATAAATATTAACCCTTACCCCAAATATATGGCATTTATCTCTCATTTCACCAAATATAAGTTCTCTAAATCACAATAATTTGCAATCATTTAATAAACTTTATTGATTTATCTTCTTCTGTTCACAAATGCAAATAATCTCAATTTATAAAAGTAAATGGCTTATTTTCAAATTTTCAAAGTGTGTTCACATGGGGTGGGGTGATATTCCATTATTATATGTCTAATTAACTTAATCTGGATAATTTCCTCATTATGAAGTGCCTTTCAACATTCTTTTCAACATGAACATTATTGTTATATAAGGTATATTATTTTAAGGTATGCTACTTGTATAATTGATATTTAAAATAGCCTATTCATCTAGATGATTTTTGTAGGAAAATGTAACCTCATTTTAAAAAGTGTACACCTTATTGTTATTTCACACAAAGCAAAGCTGAAATCTTACCCCCCCAAAATGCTTAAAAGATAAATAATTATTGGCATGAGTGGATGGTCATGAATGAAATGCTTTTTTCCCCCTTCTGCCAAACCTCAATCTTAGTATTTAGAATAAAGCACAGAAAAATCCAAATGAGAAGTTTCAAAACAATGAATGGAGCAAAAGAGGTCAATCATAGTTTCTTTTTGTCATTTCCACACAAAGAAAGAAAAGGAAGATATGAAAGAAATTAGCAAATGTCAATTACATCTTTAACAGATAAAAGGAACTATGAATTCTAAATATAGGGCAATTATTGTCAAGAGACATTTATTAAAATAAACAGAATTTAAGTTTGCAACTTCTATTTTAGAAAGCTAGGCCAAGCCATTAGCTTTCAGAGGCTGCAAATAGTATTTTAATTTGTTTATAACAATGCAGAAACAGAAAGAATACAGGCATGGAAATCGGAAAGTGTGGGGAAACATCTACAAGTAGCTATTATAGACAAATTAAAAAGCACAGAAAATACTAAAATATTAGCCATAATATTAATTCCTGGTCAGAAAACAAGCACATGATGAGATGGTTGGGCATGCAGGGCATAAAATAATGTGCCAGCAAGCAGAAGCTACAGAATATAAGTGCAATGTTCACAGAGGTGGGCTTGTGGCAACTTAGAAGCCATTTTTAAAGACACTGGCTTCAAGACCTCTCTGGTGGGGCAAGGGGTCCAGCGTTGCACCATGGGGCTCTCACAGCCACTGTGCACCAATTCGATCCCGCCGACATGGCACAGCAGGCCTCTCCTTCATAGCCATAGCCCGCTGCTCCCCTCAGCAGTGTACCTCAGTCCATTTGCCTGTTCTGTTCCCCACTCTTCCTCTGGTGAATCCTCTCACCCCCCACATCCCCTGTCTGTACCCCAGTTCTTATATGCATTAATGAACAAAATCTTAAAAAACAACAACATTGGCTTCAGATCCAGAATATATTTGTTCCCTGCTTTTACTGTGACTTAGCAGTTAGGTGATGATAGGTTAGCTACTTATAGCCTCAATTCCCTCATCTATACCATTAGAGAATAGCCATACCTAATATTCTACTTTATAGGATTATTGTGAATACCTGAAAATTTCCTTTTTAGAGCATTGTATGATATACAGTAAAAGCCAAGAAATTTTAGTCCTTCATCTAGCCTCACTTTCTGCTGGAAATACCTAAAACAATAATTTCATTTTAGATAGTTGAATACTGAAGAGAACTTAGATTTTTTTTTTCATCAGTTCTAAAATGGAGTTAACGAATATGACATATTTAGTTAAGCATACTGCTGAGGTTGTGCTGACATGCACTGAGAGAGTAAGCCCGTCCTTACAGAGACCGATTTAGATTTCGGGCATTGGTGCTCAGTGTACTAACCTCCACCGTGTCAATAATACTAATCTGATTTCTCTTGATTGCTTTATCAGGGATTTTAACAAATACAGAGCCAAACAGTGACACATTTAATTTTATATTTTGTATGGTGCCTGGCTCCAATATGCTGTTAATCCATACCAATAATATATATTAGTAAGCTAAATCCCCATTTTGAGAGATGAGCTGATTAATGATATTTAACTGTGAAAACCTAAAAATTTCAGAAATTATAATATATTTACATTTAGGGTTCAAAATGTGTTAATGATGTTGCTGCTGAAAGAAATCCTCTGGTACCTCCAATCCTTAGTATAAATTTTAGGGAGGCAATTTATTGTAGGAAAACAATCAATTTCAAAGTACTAAAATACTCTGCCAATGTCTCTCAACATCTTTCTCTTTCTCAGTCTCTTCTCCACATCCACACATATCCACACATACATATATATGTGCATATTTACATACACAAATACATTCACGAAGGAATAAGGAATAAAGTTTCTTATATATGATGCTTGGAAAAAAGAAGAGAAAAAGGACATTAATTTCACCTTTTGGCTACATCCATCATCCTTTGTGCTGGTCACTATTTCTTACCAAAGAGAAAGAAGACCGAGACTGAGTCTGCTTGATTTTTCCAGTCCGCAGTTAAGACTGGAAGGACAAACTGGAAGAGGGAAAGCTGGCCCTTCGGTATACCTCCTTTGCTGTTCCAACACTTCTCACGTGTGTTTGGAACCAAATGACTCTTTAAAGATGGAAGGTCTGACTCAGAATTATGGGGGTCCTCCATCATTCTTTGATCCTTTTCTCTTGTCTGAGAAAAACACTTAAACCAGTATAGAGAGATGTAAAAACTATTGGAGCCCTGGTTAATTTTTAATGGGAAGAATTTTGCCAGGGTGAAGGCAACAAAACTTGTTACAGAGAAGAAAAAGAACCCGAGAGCAGCAGCTAGTAAGAGTGTTCTAAAACAAAACTAAAACTTAGAACATCTGAGATTCTCATTTGCAGATATAGAAATGATTATCAAAAGATATTAATAATTCTTTAAAAAATCTTGAAAACTAGTTATTAGCAGAACTGGGACAAGAAACCATATTTCAAGATTAACATTAAGATTCTTCAAGCTGCCATTTTAATGAATTCACTTGAAGATCTCAGATGTACCTTAATGTTCCATTCAGAGAAGATAAGGAAGACAGCACAGGCATCAGAAACTCCAAAGGAAAATGTGAGGACAGAATATTCACTCATGGGCAAGGAAATCAACTACTCATCTAATGTTTATCAAGAAAGTCTTAGTCTAGATGTTGAGTGCATTTTCATTACAAAAGTAGAACTAAAACTTAGAAATATCTAAGCTTCTCATTTACAGATATAGAAAGAAATGGGAAAGAAATTTCAAAACACTATTTCAGTTCAAAAACAACATTTTACTCCCTATTAGACATTGCACTTGGTTCTGAAGGCAGTGTGCAGAGAAGTATGAGATAACCTCTGCTTCCTCCCCATGCGCTCATAGTCAAGTTAGGAGGTGAAACTGAAAAGAAACACTTATACTATAAACTTATAATGAATATAATGAAAATACTTCAATTGCTTTCATCAGTACTCTTGGATTGTTCTTTCTTTTTATCAATCCACTACCCAACTAGGAACCTCGTAAACCTAGTAAATACAGATTTTTATGGTCAATTTAGGCCCATTTTGTAGCTGTTTTATCTTTGCACAGCTCTCATGCACCACCAACTTCAAAGCCCTATTCAACACTAAAATTATTTTTGCCTAAAGGAGGAAGGTGTTTTGTTTTTAAAGTAATAACTAGCTCGTCCACGGTACCAAGAAAGTTGTAAAGAAACATAGTATTACATATAATTTATAGTAAGAATATACAAGATTTAATAAGATGATAGTAAAAACAAAAAAATAGAAAAAGGACTGTTATTCAAGTCTTTCATCTTGAAAAAATTCAAGTGATTCTGATTTCTTAAACAGCAGGATATACAAATTTATAAGGTCAAAATGTGTTTGAATGAATGCTCGTAAGATACATATATTACACTATCCCTCCAGTGTTGGATGTGTTTTTGACCTCACTTATGCTTTATCAGAGAGAAAAATCTTATTCAAGGATTAAAAGGTCTAATATCTGCTAATTGGTTCTAATAGAATTTTGGCATCTCATGGAAGTGATTAAACATTGAATGTTTGATCCATGTAATCATTTTTGAAGCAGTGAACACAGTCATAATAGTAATAATACAAGCCAAAGGATCAATGCCTAAAAACAAAGAACTAACCAGAAGTAAAATTCCATATCAATCCAACTTCCTTCACTGATCAACTTAGACTTGCTAAGGCAAAAGCTTGGAAACCAGCCAATTTCCCCTAATTTCACAATGTCCTAGATCCAGCTAAGACTGACTGACCCTGGGGTGGTGGGTTTCAGACAGACATCAGTAAGCTAAATTTCTATACAAGCACTCACTTATATGAAAAGCCATTTATGCACATCATGTCAGTGAAATATCATGAAACAGAAATTTAATTTGAGAAAAGTAAGCTTACAAAAATATGTCCTTAAGGCAAGAAAAATGATACTCCATATAAAAGCATTTTAAATAAATGCACAACTAAGTGCATTTTACCATATTTATAATTGACATGTATACCAAATTGCTCTTTATTTATTTGAATATTACAATCTATCAAACAAATCTAGCAAACAAAAATGTGTCTATTTCATAGTAATGTTCTTTCCAATGTTTTCTTTAAATTACTTGTAAAGTGACTTTACATTTCTGTAAAATGTGATACAATCATGTATAGAAAAAAAGGCATGAATAAAAAGTTTTCTAAATGCTTCATCAGCTTAAGTGTCTCAACCCAGAATAATTAATTCAATAAATTCATTATGTAAATTCTAAAAACCTGGCATCAGAACAACTTGAATTAAGGGAAAGAGTAGTTATTTTTGAGGCACTTTAAATCCAGAAATATATGTACTTAAAACTTAAGAACAATAACACCACTAAGAACAGTGTCAATATTGGAAGTTGAAGACTGTAGGTAAAAAAAAATCATTTTACCAATTGCTTTATGCAAAATTTCCTAAGTCATCAGTAAAAAATAAAGGAAAATAAAGTTGCTGAACAAAGAAAATGGCTTACATAAGTCATTATGTACACACATCAGTAAGGAACGTGGTGCTCGGCCCCAAAATTTTTTAAAAGCTTTTCCAATTAAAATCCATCACCATAAAAAATAATTAAATTTAACTTCCTATTAATATCCTGTTTTACATAATTTTATCAAAAATATGTTTTATTAGATTTTATAACTAAATTAAATGAACAGTATTTATTTTCTTTGCTGGTTTATATGCCTTGATAATTACATGAAGCTATTCTATTCAGCTAAATTAAATGTAGTTTTAGTCACAAGCATATTTTTGCTCACATTTTATTCACGTAAGCATGGAGCAGTAAAAGAATAGTTGTGTTTTCGCACGTGTCTATATACAGATGTTGCTTTTAGGTTGCCGCCCAAACTTGGATGTGGTGTACTGATAATCCTCACCTTCTGATTACTTGCCATATCAATCCACACGTCCATAAGAAAGTCCTAATACAGGCCTAGCACCCAGAGTCTCCACTGAGCTGAGAAAGAGGGATACAAATTGAAAGTTTCTCTAGTATATATTACTCTTATTGAGGCAAGAATCGGCCAAGCCAACTTCATTGGCTACATACTCTGTAGCCAAAGGTGAATAGTGTTGTGTGTACATTTATAACTTTGCTTAAGATTGTGCACTACATGAAGATAGGGAGCATGGCTTTTTGTGTTCACCATTATTTACACATTTCATAGTATACAGGAAACTCCAATATTGACTGAGACAGCAAGATGAAAAATAGTACAAATGATGTAAACCTATTATAAAAAATAATGATGACAAAATCTTCTGAGTGTGTATTTTGTATATACAGAGAAAAACAAGGAATGACACAATAATTGTCAATATAATTTAATTAGGGGAGTGTGGTTGTCAGGAGAAAGGAGAAAAGAGAAGGAAGCATAAAAGATATGTAAAATTATGTGACAAATAATGATTATGGTGAAAAGTTACATTTTAATCACTTAAATAATAGAACTATCTCAGCTGGAGCAACCAAAAGGAAAATCAGAAACATAGAAGATTAATTCATAATGTTTTATATTCTAGAATAAAACAACTAATAAGAAGAATAAGATTTTGTACAATGACACATCTTCTGAAAAATGTTAAAACTTTTGGTGATAGAGATAGATAGCCTGAACTTACTTAAGATCTCAGGCTTTTAAAATTGAATTTGGGATTCATCAGGGTACAAAGGATGTTGAAATCCATGATTCACTGTGATCTTCTACACAGTGAATAGAGAAGAGGAGAGAGTCAAGGGTTTCACCCTAGAGATCTCTGAAATTTCTAGAATAATATATGGAAGATGAACCCACAGAAATGATAGAGAAAGAACTCCCTCAGAAAACCAAGGATTGTCTTTTCATATTAGTGTTAAGACTGGACTAGTGAATCTGGTTACATGAAAACTGCTGGCAATAGATACAAGAGCAAATGAAGTGGAGCAGCAAGGATGAAAAATGATCTAAGATGAGAGAAAAAGAGTAGATGAGGAAGTGGAGATGATAAGACTGTTTTCCATGAGTATTTCTGTAAAGCGTGGTGCAGAGAAACACAGGAATAAATGGAGGAGCAAAGTAAGATGGATGGAGTCTTTCCCAAGTGGATATTAATTATATCATTTTTATATGCTCATCCTGAGGAAAACCCAGATACATAAGAAGGACGAGATAACGGCAAGACAAAGCTCAATGAGAAGTGAGAGATTGTCATTTATCATGTAAGGAAAGGCTCAGGTGTAGGTTGAAGAAAGAACTGGATTTCCTTACACATACATCAGGATATGAGGAGAAAGTGCCTTCCCCTGAGTGTAAAGTAATTTTTGAAGTTACTCCACTGTGTGCTATTTAAATCAATATAGATTTATATCACATCACTTATATCCTAGCTAAATGTCCATAACTGGCAAAATCAAACAAGGAAACTATAATTTGCATCCTAGAAGACATGTCATCTTATTTTCATACTCCAAAATTATAGACTAGAAAAGATGGTATAAATATGCAAACTACATGAACAAATAAATTAAACATGTTTTTATATATTATTACATATTATTTATGTCTAAATCACAACTCAATCTTACAAATTTCCAAGATAATTGTCCTTTCTACTGCAATAGCTCCATCCTATGTAGTAAATAAAATATGCTTTTAAAATCAGTGACAAAGCACCCTTTTTTTTTTGCCTTTATTCCATTCCACAGATATGTTTTAGACCCACCTGAAATAAGAAAAAGAAAAGTCCCACACACAAACATACGTGTTTCGCTACTATGTGAGTACTTAATACTAAGTGTTTTTTAAAGCCTTGGCAGCATAAAAAGAACATTAGCAGCGAGAACTACAGCAGTCTTTTGCAAGCAGCTTTTAATAGCAAGTATCAGAGAAAGCATGAAATTTTTTCCTATCTATAATATATATATATACAACCCTGGGCAGTAAAAAAGCTAATTTAAGTGCTTTAATTATCAGAACAAAAGTAATTTCTAATAAAATAATTTAATACCATTTTATACAGCTCTTAATTTTCATCCATGGTTACCCAAATAAGGAACATTTCCTTAAATATATAATTTTATACTTTCAAAGACAAATCTACAGATAACATTTAATCTCATAAAATATTAGGACTAAAGAATTATCTACCAGGTCTACTTCCTCTACGTTGCCAGTTTTCTTCATACTAAGAGCAATGGGGATGAATTGGGTATATTCAATGAACCCTGGAAGAAATAACGATCTTTTATTTTTTAACAACTGAATAGTTTATAATCCCATGACAAACCTACCAAACAAAACAAAATCCCTCTGGTAAAGATGTCCGTTCGCATAAATTGTTCCTTAGTTGTACTTTTTTTTTTTTTAATAAAAAAGAAAAACTTCCAAGTTACTCTTTTTATCATTTTAAAACTCTTAAATCAGTCAGAAGAATTATGGTCCAAGAAACCAAACTAGAAAATTCATCACAGAAATACAAGCTTTGTTGACACAACACACTTTAAAATCAAGGCGCAAAAGGAGAGTAAACTTGAATTTTACAACTAAAAGCTGTTTACAAATCATCACCACCTTACTGTGAACAAATGACTTGAATCCAAAATGAAAAAAAGTAGATAGTATAATCTGGGCATAGAGGGGAAAGGTCCCCATATAAACAGATAAAAATCGACACAATTTTATCAGCGTAAGAGGTGGTGGGTGGTTGAATAAACTCTGACTTAGGTTTTTGCTTATGTGTTTGTGCAGTTCGGTAGGCTTACCATCTTGCTGGCCGTGAAGGGTCTGTGGGCTTTGCATTCTTTCCTCAAGATTGGAGCTAAGATCAGAGTTCACAGCTGACATCCGTGTTGAGTCACTCATATCAAACTCATCACTTTCTATTAAACTTTCATCCTGAAAATAGTTTTAAAATAGCATCATGTATCATAAAACAGAATATATTCAAACAATGAGCATTTTATCGATAGGGTCAGTTAAAGTTTAGCCAGTCAGAGAGCTTTTTTATAGACCTAGGTTGAAGATGTTAAAATGTTGCATGTTATTAGATATTGAAAATAACATATAATGGAACCATTTCTTCTTTTAAGGAATTTCAAGATTTAGGAACAATGTGTCTAAGTACAGGCAGGTGTAAAGGGTAAAATGAAGTGTTGAGGGAGATGTAGTTGGGGGATGATCCTGAAATTGAAGGAATGGATCATTTTTTTAATTAGTGAAATCCTCCTAAAAGAGTCAATCACAAAACATAGCATAATGAGAAATACATGTTTTGATTTTAGAAATTGACCTAATAAAATATGATCAGCAAAAATTTTAGAATGCAGGAAATCATTAACCAAAAATTTTTGACTGGAAACAGTAGATTCTAATATGAGATAACCTTACATGTCTAGATTCAAAGTCCACATTTGTTGGAGAACAAGATAATCCTAGCAATCTTTTTTTTTTTTCCTTACAAGTGATTATAAATTGCACTGAAACCACAAAAAAAGGAGTTCTAGGTAAAAGTATAGCAAGATCCATTTACCAAAATCCAGTTCACCAAGTGGCTAATTACCAAAAAAACATTTGTCTAATGATTGATTCAACAAAATCTGTCAAATATCAACTTACACCACATTTAACATATTTTGTTGAAGTCATTTCACTGAAGCAAACTCCTTTTGGAGAGTTGAAATTTTTTTTGACAAATGGTGTGCTCAGGAAGGCAGGAAAACCTAAGAAAACTGTGTGCAACATCTTAATTGTTTCTTTGAAATTACTGTTTGACTTCAGTGTGTAAATGTTTGATCTAAAAGTTCCATGTTAACATAGCCACTAGTAACAGCAGTAGCGATGCTACAATTATGTTGCAAAAACTGTTCTTTGTGTTTGTCCACTCATCATAACCTAATGATGATTAATCATCATCACAGCCTATGAATTAGAGGCCAGGATTCACCTCAATTTTACAGATTCAGAACGGAGGCCCAGAGCAGTTAGACAAATTTTCCCCACTTATTATATAAAGTAGAACTGGAATTCATATGAAGTCTTGAGAAAATAAAATAGAAAAAATTATCTTGGCTTCAAAAATGACATGGAGGCATCAGTGAAGAAGTTGCTATGGTTGGGGGACAGGAGCATTCTAATAGATTAACAAATCAGCATCCTGAGCCATAGGTTAAGCACAGGTGATTTTGGTGTCCTTGATTTATCAAAGGTCTGATCATATCTGGAGACACTTAATAGCACTAGTCCTTCATTAATTCAGCAAGGAAATGTCACTGTGCGCACTCTGGGCATTCAGCCTTTTCCTGGAGACAGGCTCTCTCCAGGACTTTATGTTTTCTCCAATTCTAATTCTAGGAAATTTGAAATTTTAAGATTCTAAAGCATCTCAAATATAGATTCGTGTATATATGTATATATTTTCATTATATGCAATTATATGTGTGTTAAAAGAACAAATGAAAGAATTTCAATGTATACATCATTTATCAATGTGTGTCAAGTGCATTACATGTAATGTATGCACACTTAGCCAGATGATATATATTGAATATGTAACACACATATATTATATATGTATATGATATCATGGTATTTTAGAGGACTATTTTTAGAGCCAAACTGTCCTATTCAGATCCATGCTCTGCTACTTATCAGCTGCATCAGCTCCTATGCCTTAGTTTCTTCATCTGTAAAATGGGAATGATAATAGCATCAATCCCATAGAGTGATAGGTGAAGTAAGGCAGTATATTTTGGGTATTTAAAACAATGTCAGGTATATATAAGCACAAAACTGATACTGTTATGTAGAATATATAAACTGTTCTAGAGTATATAATAACATTTGTATCTGTTACGTGAAAACCAATAAAAACAAGTATGGTAAACATGTTTATAAAGTAGCTGTGTAATATACATATATAAATGTAGTCTTTATAATAAACATTTATCCTATATACTGTAAGTAGCTAACTATATATATATAATCTAATAAACTATTACTTCCATGGTGTATATATAATAAATATATAGTATACATATTTATGTGAGCAACATGTATGTAAGAAAGTATGTGTATATGGGTATCTGTATGAGTCAAGAAAAGCTAGATATAATGAGTTAGGTCACAGTCTCTTCTACAAAATATTTTACAAGCTGCTATAGCACATTATGGGTTATCAATAAAAGTTTATCAAGACAAAATGACACTCTTGTTACAAACACTTTAGGAAACATGAAAAAGAGATTAAATGCAACTATTTTGTATCTTGTTTTTTTTTTAAAAATCATCCTTTTAAAGTATTTATCATTTTAAGTGGTTTAATAATTGTGATTTTTAAAATATTTCCTCCAAGATTTCCTAATAAATATAATTCACTGCTCACAACACTTCTTAGAATATCAATTATCCAATTGTTTACATTTATAATGAGCTATAATGAAACTAAGTACATAGATTAGTTATGTAAGTTCATTAAGAGATTAAATTATTAGCTTTTAAATGAAAGTGGATGAGTGGATCAAATAAATATAAGATTTTAGAGCATTTATTATCAACAGAGAGAAAATGTTAATCACTCCAGGTAAAAATTGTTAAATATTTCCAAAGGTGAAAAATCAGAAAACTTGATTGACAGGCTAGTCTATATTCATGATATTCATGGTCACCTGTAGACTATTCATCTAAGTCCTCCATTCTGTGATTTCTTTAGTTTTGTATGCCTCCCTGAAGGTCTGCATATCCTCCAATGTGAGTTTGTACTCTATGTGAACCGCATAATACTGGACGCATAGACAGTCACCATGGAGTTCTGCTTCCTAGAAGTTTAATTTTACCAATTAGAAAAAAAAATATTTAACTGTAACAAATAATTTTCTGCTCAGTCTTTTTTTTATAAAAGTACCTATTTTTTAAAAATGTTTTTTCACGGAGCTTTAATTTATATTTTGAGCGCTTTCTTGAAACTCAGATTACTTATCTGATCTAGATTTTATTTTAATTTTCAACTTCTAGATTTTACCTCTAGTCTCTGCCATATAGCTCCTGATTTTCCTTGCCATTTTTCAGATTGGTTGAATATTTTTTATTTCCCTTTCCTGAACAAAAAGCATAGTTCCCTGGTTATCTGCCTATCTCCAGTTTCTTACTTAGTGTTGTTCACTAGCTATTGTCAAATAAATCGTCAAACTTAGGAACACGTTATTTTTCTGCTCATAAATTTGTACTTATATCTATTATCTACCAAGTAATTATAACCTACATCAAACATTCAGGGTTTTCCACATGACAACTGAACTCCCCTTAGACAACTACATCGCTACCAATCTCGTCTTTGTGGTGTTTTTCACTACCTTGTGCTACATCAACTTGAAGTCTGTATTATTACACTTTGTATGAAATATACCGCCTCAGATGTTACTGCGTTTGAGCATACATCTTGTTAAAAATTCAGATGAACAGGTTGCACATATCCAACCTAGAATTAGAATTTTGGTGGTGGAACCCTGTAGTATGAAATTCAGTAAAGTTCATGGGTGTCTCAAATGCTATTTACCCAGCATTGTTTAAGATAATATTTTATACTGATGGAATTACTCTATGTTACCTATTCAGTAAGTGAACAACCATACACACTTGGTTATTGAGCACTTGCAATGTGGCTAGTGCTACTGAGGAACTGAGGTTTTAATTTATTTCACTTTGAGTAATAAAATTTAAACACCTGTATGCAATGAGTGTATACCAGATTGGTAGAGGTAGATTCAATAATTGTTCATTGTTGGAGCTTGAAAATATATCCAATTGTTCAATATTTCAGTGCAGTAAATATTGAATTTATATATTTCTTCAAACCTTACATTCCCTTGTATATGTTTGTAGTGAAAATATGTAAATATCATTTCAAACTTTTTAATAATTATGGTTAAACTCTCACAGTTTATAAGAAGGTCAACTGATCTGAGATTGGATGCAGTATTTTACAAAATCTATTTCAAGGTGTATGTCCCCAAAAAGTTGATTTATTAAAAATTTGGGTTTTGACTCCTGTATATTGAGTTGCCTGTCCTATGGTTATATTTAATTTTAAATTTCAACTTCCAGATTTTACCTCTAGTCTCTGCCATATAGCTCCTTGCTTAATCTGCATGAAACATGTTGACTATCTTGCTGTTCCATCAGTAACTGAACATGCTGCTACCACGGGGTCTTTGCAGAACATCCCCTGATACATATTCATAAATACATCCTTCGTTTCCTTCAGTTTTGCTCAAATGGTACCTTCCCAAAGAAGGTGTTTAAAATTGTGATTCCTCATTCTACAATGATAGCTATTCCTGGCCACCTTTATTTCTCTTAATAATATTTAGTATCTCCTATATACATTCTTCATTTTTACTTCCTTTATAGTTACAATTCTGCATGAGAATATAAGTTTAGTAAAGCAAGATTCTGCCTATTTATTCACTGTTAATCCATTTCTCCATTATCAAGAGTGATAGTTACATATAGTAGGCATATATGTAGGTAATAAATATATATTAGGTAGTAAGTGATAAATATATATTAACCTAATTTAATTAATGTTTATTAAAATTCAAATATAACATCACAAAGTAATATCTCACTTGACTTCCATTTCAATGTGGCTTTCCTTACTTAACCACTTTCCTATCTTTTTATAATCATAACTTCTAAAATTTTATAATACTCTATAGTCATTTACATGAATATTTTCACGGCAGTGTATATATCCAATGTAATATTTTTAGAATGTAAAGATAAGATTGGTTTTCCTAATTCAGCTAGAAACTTAAAAGAATACTATTTCTTTTGTGTGAAACACTTAAATGTTTTAAAAGCCAGAAGATACCAACACAGAAAGGTTGTATTGTTAGCAGAGAGCTGACTCTTTTTAACATAAATATAAATCATATCAACATCTAAATGAGTTTCCTACAAATAATTTGACAACTTTCCCTAGTTTATGAGCTAAGAAAAGTTTCAATTATGTGGTGAATCATTTTTTTCATTTTCAGGCATGGATAGACATTAATATTTTAATTGTCTTTCATGTCTTTAACCCAGGGATTTTATTACTATTTTAAAATCACTTGTGTATAGACATATATTAATATGGAGTCTGATATAACCATGACACTAATACAGATTTTATTGAGTGTGCCCTGAATAGTCTCTTAACATAAAAGTATAAGTACAGTTATGAGATTAAAAAAGGAGAAAATAGTAAAAATGAATTTTGTCAAGAGTTAGCATAACAAGTTAATTTTGAAAGAATTTAATAATACATTACCAAATAATGCTGTATTTGAAAAATAAATATTTGACCACATTTGCTGTTGTAGAGAAAGTTCAAAAAGGAGAGAATTTACTAGTGTGAAACTACTCCTAAAACAGACCAGGCAAAAGTGGCTTACCAATTATTCCCTATTAACTAGTTTACTGAGTCCCTACTGTGTGCCTGTTGTTCTAAGTCATTGGTGGGAGAAGGGAGATATACACGTAGGGACACAGATAATTTAGTCTCCACCATTGAGATTCTTCAGTCAAATTAAGGAATTAAGTGAAACTAGAGAAGAATGTCTCACAAACATGCACCTACTATTTAATACTTGCCATCATATTCATCACTCTATTCTTGCTGTACAAATTCAATGGAATGATTTGAAAGAAAATTATCTCTAATAAAGAACACTAGCGGTCACCATGGTATGAAAATATACATTTGTAGTAGTTTAAACCAATAACTTTCAAAGATTCAATGATGTAAATCAACTTCACCTCCATAAATATAAATAAAGGTAAAAAATAAAGGTAAAAAAAGATTCAACATAAGTTTTCCCTAGAAAATGCAGAAAAAAAATTAGACAATTACATAAAATAGTGATTAACTGAGGAATAACTTTAAAGTATATGAAAGAACTAACTGGTGGAGAAATTATTATACTTTTATCCCTGGCCAGGTAGCTAATCCACATATGGTGCAGCAGACCTTTCCTGTCTCACCTGCTGCTCCCCTCAGCAGTGTATTTTAGTAGATGCACGTTTTATGCTCCCCATTCTGACGCTGGTGAATTCTCTCATCCCCTTCACCTCTAGTTTACACCTCAGTTCTTCAACTTAAAAATTTCAGATTTAATTAAAATTTATTTTTTCCTTGGATGCTCCCTCATTTGGTACACTTCGCCCTAAGCTATCTGGTATTTGGCTAGCTTAGTGGTGGTCTGGTGAGGAAAATGAATCTTTCTTGGGGATAAACAAATTTCCACATAGCCCCAAAGTCAGATGTGTTGCCTGGAATCTCCATTAAAACTAAAAGTCTCTGCATCAGTGCAATCCTGGTGATATCCCCTTCGTTAAAAAAAACAAATTACAGGCCCACCCTGGTGGTGCAGTGGGTTAAGCAACGCATTATGAAGCAAACCGCAGCCACTGCAGTTTGATCCCTGCCGCCAGCCAGGGAGGGGACCCACATGGCACAGCAGACCTCTCCTGCCTCACCCGCTGCTCCCCTCAGCAGTGTTTCTGTCAATCTGCCTATTCTGCATCCTGCTCTGTCTGGTGGATTCTCTCACCACCCCCACACCTCTGGCCTGTACCCCAATGCTTGTATGAATAAACAAATATTTAAAAAAAAAACAAATTACAGTCTTCAGAATGCCATCACACTTAATATGATCGTCATGGTTATCAAATTTCATTCCAACTTGCAAGGGATAGAAATGCAGATGTGTCATGTTACCTCATCTTGCTGTGAGTTTAGCAGCTGCAGTTTCATGTGCTTCATATACGCCATGGTAATTGGCATGTTGTAGTCAATCATGCTGGTCACCAAGGTGGGAGGTTTTCCATTATCTGTAATAAAACATTTTTGATGTGTAATGAAGGTGATAGTGCATTCTCCCCTTAATTTCAGAATGATCCAATTTGTTTCTATTAAAATGAGATTCTAGATATCAAGAGGTTAAGAGATGGGTAGCACTGTGCATGACTTGAAGACAAAATAACTGGAAAGGGTCCACAAAGTTGACAAATTAACAACAGATAAACTAGTTATTTCTGACCACAGGGGATCTTTTTGCTATCGTGGGCAACGATGAGTGAAGCTAATATAGAGATTTAACACAATTATTTGCAGTTCTGTATCTTTGCTGCACACTTACATTTTATCTGTGCTACTTCACTCAAATGGAAATATGCTCTTTTTTCATTAATTTTTGTTTGCCCATCTACTCATCCTCAAATGCACAGAAAGAAACTAGCATAATTATGTAGGGAAATTACTAAATTCAGGAAATAAGCTAGATGATTTTTAAAGAAAGCTGAAGCCAAATTACAATTTTCACACAAAAAGTTTCAGTGAAACGCCATACTATTCATCACTTTTAGAAAAAGGAATGGGTGGATTTAAAAGGACATGGATGGAACATCAATTTCCTTGCTGAATATGTCTAAAATACTGTGAAGTACACACAAAAATGAAAATTAAAATATTATTATTGAAAAAACGCTATCTGCCACAGTTGAAACTTTTTTTTTCTAAGAATGGGCACCAAATGACTTTGTGAGCAGTATTCAAAATTCACTGCCTACTTCTTGAATCAGTGAGATGATGTGACTTTTGAACTTTTTCAGTCTATCATATTCTTACAAAAATGTGAGATATAAATTGCCATTATGAATAAAATGACTTTAAATCTCGCTATTTGACACCGTGGCTACCTTTATGATCTGTTCCATCTGGGTTTAAATGCATTCTTTTCTGGCACTCTGAGCAGCTCATTAGAAATCGTGTCACCGCTTCTCTTGGTAGGAAGGCATAGCTCTCTGAAATCTGGAATGATTCACAAAATAGAGGTGTTATTATTTAAGCTAACCGAGCAAGATTCAACAGAAATGATCATTGTATTTCCAAATAAGACGCATTATTCCATAATGGCAGGAAGCACAATGAAAGCATGCACTGCATACCATGCATCATTTCAAGAAATATCTATCCAGCTTAATTGCATGTCTCTTAATAATAGCTAATAACATGATGTGGAGGAAAAAAATAACCACATCTGGGTGAATATCTGTATTTCTGTATTTCTTTTAGGAGAAACAGTCACAGTGTATATTCTAGTGATTCATTTAGCTAAAAATTGTCAACACTGTGTTTTAAACTCACTACTAGCACCATCAAAATTGTATCCAATTATATATATATGTATATACACATATATACTTTTAATTTAGCCTCCAGTAGAAATAATGAGCTTTGGATTTTGCATTACTGAGCATTTCTGCATTGCTGCTTTTCAAAATAGTTTAAATGGGAAAAAAAGATAGTTCTAACAGAACTCTTGAATATATTTACTGCCTTAAATCATACCTTCCACAGAAAATGACACACATAGAAATACATTTTGGCCACATATTTCATTAGCTGTATTATGTTAATTTCTTGTAATTTATGTCCACAACAGTTCACATTCATGATTAGGGTTAAGTTTGTCTCACATCCTATACAGAGCTTCTCTTTTCAGAATATTGATCTAGAATCAAGATATAAATTAATTCTACTGGTAGAAATTTTTTTAAATATTACCTTTTTTTAAAAAAATCAGTGTATGTCCCTGATCAAAACAAATAATTTCTGAGTACAGCTAATTGTTAAATACCTCTAGACAAGAGCTGACATGGACTGATACTAAGAAATCCGACAGAAGGCATTGGTTTTCTGCCAGAGCACTAATTCTAATACATGAAAAGATAAAAAAGAGGAATGAGTTGTACAGCATAGATAAGTACCATGGGTTATTTCACAAGGGTACATACAGCCATTATGAGCACTGATGCAAAAAGTAAGGAAAATATGTATCTGATGTATAATTGAGTATACATATACACCAATTCCATTAATGGTGATAAGATCAACTTCAGCTTATCTTTCTGTAGAAGGACTACATTGAGGAAACTCCATATACTAAGATCCAAAATTATAAAGCATATTTTTCTCTAAATTTAATATTAAAAATATTTGTATCACTTAGTCTATCCAATTCATTCTCAAGAAAAAGAAGCCATAAGGATTCCAAAGAGAAGGAACAAATCTATGACCAAAATCTGCCATGAATGATGTAGGTACAGGTAAGGAAAATTCAGTTCTAGCAAGGCCAGCTATAGGAGACTTTGACTTTAATGTAAATATATCTGTAAATTGATGTAAAGATTTTTTAAAAATACTTCTTCATATGATCAAAGAAATCCTAAGGATGGAAACGGAATAATTTCATCTATAGTATTTCATGAACATATATTGGATAAGGAAATATGCCTACAATTCAAGTTCTCATTCACTGTCCTTATCCTCTCCTTCTCTGTACATTATACACATGAATTTGATTTCTACTCCTATATTTTATAGCGGAAACTAACAATAGTATTGTTAATAAGTCTAATGATTTTATTTATCTGGCTAGACAGCACTGTGTATGACTGCTGAAAATCTAGTTTATAAGAACTCAGAAAAAGACCACATGCCCAGTTCTAATACTCTATATTTTAACTTAGGTGGAGCCCATAGTCTTTTGGAACTGGTAGGGCTGAGTAGTTGTTTCATTAACAAATGGATTTCAGAAGAACATTCCACTGATTTTTCAAAAAAGTCTTCTACTCAATCTTTTTTCTACTTATATAAAAAAATAAACTTCCCATCAAGGTGGGAAAATGGTAGAGGCCTCCCTGGTGACACAAGGGATTAAGGTACAGCACTATGAAGCTATCAGCTCTCTCTGCTGCGCCAGTTCAATCCCTGGCCAGGGAGAAGACCCACATGGCACAGCAGACCTCTCCTGCCTCTCCCACTGCTCCCCTCAGCAGTGTATTTCAGTGGATCTGCCTGTTCTGCTCCCCACTCTGTCTCTGGTGACTCCTCTCACTGCCCACACCTCTGGCCTGTAATCCAGTTCTTGTATGCATGAATGCATAAATAAATCTTAAAAAATTATATAGGTAAGTAGTAGGCTTGAAACCATACAACATTCATTGATGTCGATGGTCCTGACTGGTCCTCATTGCACTTCCCCAGGCTCATAATGCACTTGTGCAGGGATTTCTTCTAGACAGATTTATATCAATCTCACTCAACTGGATTACCTCCTCTAGCACCACTTAGCTCCAAATCATTTTTTCTTGGAGTCACAGTTAATCATATTGCATTTTTAAATAGTTTTTTTTTTCTCTGAAGAATAATACCTGTAACGGTCATAAATGTTTGTGTTTAGGTGCATCTGTGTGTAAGAAACACTAGAGCCCCACTTGATATCTTAGCAGAGATTTTTTGGGCAAGTGCTTCATCATATTCCCCACTGTGGCGGTATTCAGCCTTAGCACTGGGTACGTAGTGTATGCTGCAGAAGTGAGTAAAAGCGTTTATTTGAGTGCAATTTTCTTAGTGTTCAGAATCTATTTTATGGGGACATTTGCCAAGATATCCTGCTCTCCTCAGATCTTCTCTTTCCACCTTAGGTCACTGTGGCCAGCGTAGACTCTGGCGTCTTCTTAGGCACAAAACTTTGCACGGACTTCAAGAGTCACACTCATTTCTGAGACAACATTTCGCTTCTATAGAAGAAAGGGAATAGGATCAATCCTTTTTTTTAAATCTAGACTATTTTCTCCCAGGCCTCTCTGAAATAAAGAGCCCTAGTTGACCTTCATTGTTGAGGTCCTCTGAATATTTAAAAAAAAGAATAATCTTTAAAAGTTCTAAATGATGGTACAATTGAATCATTACATATAACAATTAAAGCCCTGTGATGAAATTTTGTCTTTTAACCTATAAGTACCCCTCGATAATGCCATCCACAGATCACTGAAAGCCTACACATGAAGGCGCTTTGAACTTGAGACCTGACTACATGAGCCAGTGGCCTGGCTCTCGTGAAATGTTCTGTTTCCACTTGCTGAGTAAGTGTTTGAAATACTAAATCAACTTTAAATAAATGTTCGTGAATGCTGACAGAACTCAGGGACGTGTTCTTCTAGGCTGTCAATTTATCAAAGTCCTAACATTCTTCATGTAATATGTAAAAGCAGTTTCAAAATAAGCCTGGAGAGAAATTGAAACATATTTATGTTTGGCTACTTTAAATGCTACTCTAACATTATAATTAATTATATAAAATGCTGTAATCATTTATGAATGTCTATTTCCTTGATCCACTTTTCAAATCTAGTCATTTCTCTATTTCTAGGTTAAAAACTGGATAGCTGTTTTTTTTTTTTAATGTCCTCATCCTATGTGATTAAATTCTAATTTTTTATGAAAGATTTATTTATTTTTGCAGAGAACTGAGGTTGAGGCCAGAGGTGCAGGGGGTGAAAAAACTTACCAGAGACTGGGAGGGGGGGAGCAAGAGGGACAGAAGGGGGGGCAGGGGTGGGGGAACAGAACAGGCAGGTCCACTGTAATATACTGCTGAGGGGAGCAGCGGGGAGACTGAAGAGATCTGCTGAGCCACTTGGTTAACTCCCTGGTCAGGGATCAATCTCATAGGGATGATAATATGAGACTTAGCCCCTAAACCACCAGGGAGGAGGCTCTTTGAGAACTTTTGAAAAGACAAGGACAAATTGGAGACACTTGGTAGGGAGGGGGAGAAGGGAGGGTTGAGGGCAGATGGGAGCATGGGGGACGGACTGATGGGAGCATGGGGTACTGAGGTGATGGTGCACCGGTGATATGGTGATGGGGAATACATGGGGATTACAATTGATGTCAAATATATATAAAGGGAAAAATAAAAAAAAAGGAAAAAAATGATTTATTTACTTTTTATTGAGTTAATGCTGGTTTGCATTGCCTGTGATTCAGAGGAACAGAGACCCAGGTCCCTCACCATACACATCACCGGGGTACTCTCAGCCTCCTTTGCATGGTCCCTGTGCAACCTCTCCCTCTAGTAGTCTCAGATTCACAGTCAGATTTCTTGGGATGTTATTGGTTTGGTTTTGTCTGATCCTATGTTTGGCTCATTGTATGTGTCTCTACTGCAATAAATATCACGGGTATGGCCAAGTCTCCCACATCATATATCTGCACAATCTTGACTTTTTCCTTCCCTAGTGGAACCACTAAACTGAATTCATATCTATTATTAGTCCCTTTTGGAATTTGCTGCCCTTCTCTCTGGAAACTTCCTTGTTCTCCCATATTTTTCCTATTTTATTTTGACCCTTGAAGCTATCCAATTTTCCTGTCACTTGGTTTATCTCTTTAACTCAAGTCATAAAATATTGTAAATTGAGAGCAAAATTAGCAAGAGAAGAATTTTAAAACTGGACTATTTGCTGTATTTCTCCATTTAACAAGTACTCTTCCTCTTGTTAACTGCTTCATTTCTGAACACTTTAAATAGAAGAAGGACCATATGAATACACTCAGTGTGTGTATTCATATAAAGTTAGTTCCCAAAGCCCTGAGAGAATTGACAATTTTTAAAATGGGATTCTCAATTTTATAACAACTGTTTCTTGCTTTGTTTTACAGAGAAAGAAATGTATCTTGAATGATATACATGTTTATATTTTCTATTAAATGAATACTAAGTGGATTATTGCTAAGTGATAGTTTTGCATAGAATTTAGCATTTAATCCTCCCAATGATACCACAAATAGGTTACTATTTGTAAACAGCAGAGAAAACAGGTTAACAGGTGAGGAAATGAAGTTTCAGAGTATTGAGTAATATGTCAAACAAGTAGAAGACACAGGACTCACATAAAAATCTGGTTTCATAAGACTATCCTATAATCATTATGTTGGATAGCTTCTCCTACATAACAGATTTTTTTTTTTAAAAAAAAGAGAGATCCTTTGTCTTTTTCATAAGGAGTTGAAATATTAACCTCACAGTAAAGGTTAATTATGCTAAAATATTTATAATGTTACCTGGTGTGCAAGTCTTTATAAGTCTAAAATTCTCTATCTGGTTTGAGGTGCCCCTCTGAAGTGCCCCTCTGAATACAGGGGCATTCAAGCACTCTGTACCTAGTCTCAGGTTGCAAAGTTCCACAAGAAACACATCAGACTTTGCAACAACAATACAGAGCTCCACCTGGAGGAAATTAACAGGCCATCTGCCGGGTTCCAGTAGAAGAATGGCTCAAGTGAAGATTTTGGATCATGCCATAATATTTTAACAGTCAGGAACTACAGACGCAGGACTTTTGTTTTGAATAACATGTATCAGAAAAGTGTCGTTATTTCTAAAGGAACAGGCTTTCTAACTGTTAAAAGAAATTCACTAGTAGTCATTCTTGATTTAAGGCATAATGTATGGTCTGAAATAGAACATCACATGACACTGCTGAATAGGAATATTGGCTTTTTAAAGGAAAACAAAACAAAAGGAAAGATTTATCAACAGGGGCCTCCCTGGTGGCTCAGTGGGTTAAGCAACTCACTATGAAGCATCCACAGCCACTGCAGCATGAATTTGATCCCTGCCAGGGGGGATGGGGGGCAGGGGGGAGGGAGATGGGGGCAGGCAAGCAGGGGCAACTCATATGGCACAGCAGATTACTACTCCTGCCTTGCCCACTGCTCCCATCAGCAGTGTGTTTCAGTCAATCTGCCCATTCTGTTCCCCACTCTGTCGCTGGTGGATCCTCTCACCCCCCACACCTCTGGCCTGTACTCCAGTGCTTGTATGCATAATAAATAAATCTTCAAAAAAAAACCCCAAAGATTTATCCACAAAGTCATACATTCTCTCCTAAGTTTACTAACATGATAACAAAACAAACAACCAAAAAGCAACAAAATTAATGTTACTGAAGATGAGTAATTTGAAAAAGTATAGGCAGGGCTGAATTTCATTATCAGTTGTATTACTCCACAGCCTGATGACTTAAATCAGTGTGCTACATTTCAGAACTTTGGAGCAAATTAAAGTTGATGTAGTCACACTATTTAAAAAAAGTCACCTATTTAAAAAAAGTCACCTTTGCCATTTTTTTCCTATAAGTTGAATGTAAACATTAATAATGCTTTTATTTACTGGGATGACTATTAAAAACAGTTTTACCAATTATCACACAGTACATTCATATAAAAGTTTGATTTTGGAAACAAACACTTTCTCATATGAATTCTCTTTAGATTGCCCATTTTTTGATTGGGTTGTTTTTGAAGTATGTGAGTTATTTTATATCTTGGATATTAGCTCTTTGCTGTTGGATGTATGATGTACAAATATTTTCTTCCACTAGGTAGGCTGTCTTTTATTTTGATGATAATCTTTTACTGTAAAACGCTTTTAACATAGCCCTATTTGTTTATTTTTACTTACGATTCTCTTGGCACTGGAGTCACCAAAGATATGTATAAAGCCAACATCGTAGAGTGTTTTGCCTAGACTTTCTTCTATGTATTTTATGGTTTCAGGTCATACATGAAGTATTTTAATACATTTTGCATCTGTTTGGGGATGTGGTGTGACATTGAGCTGTAGTTTCATATTCTTTGCCTCTCACTGTCCAATTTTCCCAACACCATCAGTTGAAGAGACTTTTCATTGTCCACTTTATACTCTTGACACCTTCTTATTAATAAACTGTCCATATTCCATTGATCTATGTGTCTATATTACCAAACCAAACTGTTAACTGGTTTTGTTGTGTTTTTTTTTTTCTTTCCCCCACCAGATTTGTAGTATAGTTTGAAGTCTGGACATGTAAGTCCTCTGTTCTTTGTTGTCAGGATTATTTAGTCTAGTCAGAGATATTTGTGGTTCCCTATAAATTTCAATAATGTTTGCTCTATTTCTTTGGAAAGTCCCAGGGTAATTTCACTGATATTGCATTGAATCTGTATATTGCTTTGGGTAATCAGATATTTTTATAATGTTAATCCTGCAATGTGTGCTAAAGGAATATTTTCCCATTTTTTGTATGTTCTTCTATTTCTTTTTAATGATATAGTTTTAATTACACAGTTCTTTCTCTTCTTTTAAATTTATTCCTATGTATTTAATTCTTTTTCAGTTGATGATAAATGGGATTATTTTCTTGATTTTTCTAGATTATTGTCTTTGATAACACAAATTTCATATATTGACTGTTAACCTGATACTTTACTGTACTGACTCATTCTTACAAATATTTTTTTAGTGGAGTCTTTAGGGTTGTAGGTACATGTAATCATGTCATCTGAAAACAGGAATAGTTTTACTTATTTTCACATTTGGGCAACTTTTTGGCTTTTTCCTATCTAATTGACGTAGTTAGGACTTTTAATACTATGTTAAATTATAGTGGTCTTTATTATGGTGAGGTATGACTCTTTTACCTTAAGGAACTTGAAAAGGAAGTACAAAGGAAACCAAAATCCAATCCACTAAAAGAAAGGAAATAATTAAAATTAGAGCAGAAATAAGGGAAGTAGAAATTAAAACATTCAAAAGATCAATGGAACCAAAAATTGGTTTTTTGAAAAGATAAACAAGATAGATAAACCTCTATTAGACTTAATAAGGAAAAAAAAGGTGAAAACTCTAGTAAGTAGAATCAGACATAAAGAAGTTACCATACATCTCAGAAATGGAGAGGATCATAAGAAATTACTATGAGCTTTTTATACAAGTAAGTTGAATAACCTAAAAGAAATACACAAATCGTAGAATAGAACGCCTTCCAAGTCTGAAACAAGAAGAAACAGAAAACCTGAGCAGGTTTTATATATAAGTAAGAAAATTAAATGTTATCAAAAGTCTCCCCAGAAATAAAAGCCCAGAAGCAGATGGTTGCACAAGAGAAATCTAATGGACCGTCAAAGATGCATTAATATTTATCCTTCTTAAACTCTTAGAAAAAAATGAAGATGAAATACTTCCAAACATAGATAGAGGCCAACATTAACATTACTCTGATACCAAAGTAGACAAGGATGGGATATCACCAAACAGAAACTATAGACCTAGATCACTAATGAAACTTAGATGCAAAAATCCTAAACAGAAGCATCAAAATTAATTAAGCAATACATTAAAAGTTTCATTCCAAGGTCGCAAAATGGTTCAACATCTGCAAATCAATCAATGCAACTCACCATAGGAACAAAAGGAAAGATAAAAGTTATCTGTTTATATAAATGCAGAAAAAGAACTTGAGAAGATTCAGCCCCCATTTATGATGAACTGCTGAAAAACACTTTGAGCAGGAGCCCCGTCAGTGCCCTAGGTCCAAGTGCACACAAAAGGATAATCAGACAAAAAGTCAGATACTGTCTTGTCTAATCAAATTCTTACTTGACTTCAACAATCTTTGTTTCAAGAACCTTAATTTCCATTTCAGAAAGATTTTGCGTTATGTTGTATTTGTCTAACTTCTGTACCTCCGTTAAATGACCCATCTGAATTGCCGTCACTTAATGATGTCTCAAATACCAAAATCAAGACCCTTCTTTTCACTTCAACTCCAAACTCACGCCCACTCCCCTGGCAGAAGAGTCTCATTTTGTTCCAGTTCCCGTCAGTCCTGCAGTATTGCTTGTTTTGATGCAAACTTGGTACTGCTATCATTCACTTCAGTCTTCTTTTAGCTCCTATGATTATCCGCATTTTCATTCTCTGAAAATGTTCTACATTCAATCTTCATACCCGTTCATCATCATGCTTTGTCCTTTTTTGTTTAGTTGAGGAGGGAGGCATGCCCTAGTCAGGGATATTTGAGGTTGATTATTAAAAAAAAGAATTATTGCCAGGTAAAATATAATACATCAAATTAAATTTTAATTTCAGATAAACATCTAGTATTAGGAAAATTTATGTTAAGTATTCTTGTTTATCTGAAGATCAAATATAACTAGGCATCCTGTACCTTATGTGTTAAATCTGGCAAGTCTGCAGGTATATTTATCTAAGATGAATGAATGAAAATATGTGTTAGAGTCTGTAGATAAATTCAAGTGGTTATTCAGGGAAATCTAGGCACATACCAAGAGTAGAAGTGAGAGGCAAAGCAAGTAGAAGTGAATATTGCTCAGTGTGTAGAAAATCTGCAATCATAGTGCCCCTTTGAAACAATTTCTCCAACTTTTAGACCAATATACATCTATAGGTACAGGTTACATCATAAGACAGCAGATACACCAAGTTATAAAATAATACTGATGATTCTATTCACTTCTATTTTAAAAAACTGATCACAACCCACTAAATTGACCTGGTAACTCACTAATGAGTTATGATATATAATGTCAAAAACATTGGTCTGTTAATCCAAAGATTTTTGTTGTGATTTTTGAAAAAAGATAGTGAGTACATGCTCAACTTTAAAATGAAGGCTCACAATTCCAAAGTGTTCTTTTAGGCAGTTTAGGTCAAATTTTAGACAACTAAAAGCATTGCACAAGTTACCCAAAAAAAGGAGAATTTTATTTTTTATCTTTTTTCATAATGACAAATCTCTTTAATTTGGATTGCATTTATAATAATTAAAATAGTCGTCAGCTGACTAAATGGAAGAATATCTAATAGATAGTCAAATAAACTGGATATATATCTCTAAAGTTATGGGTACTATTTTGGTGTCACTTCTTTTATTAGAATATTTGTCTTCTAAGAAACAGATTGCCATAGTAGAATTTTCTTTTTACCATATAAAAAAAAAAGGAGCAGGTGGACACTGAAAAAGTATTTCTTCATATATTCCCTAATAGTAAAATAAAGAGAATATTTAAATATTGCATGTAAATAAAAGGACTGAGAAAAACAAATACAACAATACTTGGAGCATGAAGAACTACACTGAAATAATGTGATTATACTTGTGGGAAATGTGGGAGATTTACTTTCTTGCCTAATTTTCCCCAAAGATTATGTATACTCTAATATGTTTTGCTGGGGTTAGGGTAGAATTATTAAAATTCAGCCTTTCTGGTCTAGAATTCATTGGCTTATCCAAGCTCTCCCAGGTTCCTTGGCAATACCTCTGTTAAAGTTTTCCTTTAACCTCAGTGAGAAGCTGCCACTTCTCTTGAAACAAGCAGCCAAGAAATGTAGTTGCTGCCTTTGCCCAAAGCAGGCAAGAATTAGCCAGTATACAGGAAACTAGACGAAAATGGAGAGGGTAGACATCATTGTACTGTACTTCATATTCTTGTGTGGGGAAAGTAGAGAGTGTGAAAGATGAGAATTACATGACACAAGTACAGAATTTATCGTGTGAATTCTTGGATAGACTGGTAAATAATGAAAACATTTTTCTAAGATATCAAGTAGAAAACTGGATACATAGTTTCCTTTAAGAAATATCTCTCTAGTTGGACTTTTTACTGTGTCCTGGAGGTGACTTGAAACTAAGAAGGATGCATTTTGGTGTCACTGTAGATGGGGTTTATGCTGCTGGAAGTTAGCACTGAGTAGTTAGGCTGTTAAATGGCTTGGAGTACTTGGTGCCATGCCAGTACCCTGCCTAAAAAGCCTGTAGTGGCTACTGAGGAATGTCACTGTAAGACTATACCAATAACTAAACAACTAACGGATGCATGTAACAAGAGATATCCATCTCTGTGTTCTCTGCCCAAGAGAAAGAAACACACTGGGAAAGAAATTTCTTGATCCAACTTCAGACTCTCAGAAGGAACAGCTCTGTCACAGTGCCAGTTTCTCTCAAGATTCCCTTCTTTCCTGACTACTACCTGTTGACTGGGAAAGGGTATTTCACAAAAATGAGGGTCACGGAGAGGAAGGGCTGTAGAATAAACTTAATAATAAAATTGGTTTCTCATTATCATGAAATCACTAAAGTTGTTGCAGAGGAATCTGTTGAATAATAACCCAAAAGTCATGCATAAAATCATGGGTTATTCATAGGCAATTCAAGAGCACATACCAGACAAGGAAAGTAAACCTTTCATTATCTAGTTACTAGAAAAAAGCTACTTAGGACACTTGTCACCTCACAAGTTTTATGTACCTGTTTACGTCAGTATATCCTACTTGAAGTGACTATTATCTTAAAAACTTCACTTAAATTATGAGCCTCAAAACAACCTTAAAAACAATCAGTGCTAAAATCACACACATATTTCTTCTCAGGATTTAAACCCAATTCTAGCTGACTTCAAAATTGGCAACATTTTCTTCCTGCTGATTCATGCCAGCTTCTCACACTTTTTTCCTTCTATTTTATTCTAATTAAATACAAAAACATTTACACATGTGAACACATACAAGCATTTTAATAAATGTATGATTTTTTTTTATTACATCATCATAGTATCCAGGAAAATCCTCTGGATCTGAGTGAGAATCCCATACTCTAGGAATTAATCATATTAATTTTTAAAACTGCATTGGCTCATTTTCACCACAAGGGTGCACTAACGTTGCAATTTACTAGGCTGGACATAAAGAGTTAAAGAAGTTTCTCAAAAAGGTTAATGTCTTTTAAGGAATAAATCTATTAACTGGAACAGTGCTGTTTAACAAAAAAAAAAAATTATTAATGGCATGGATTTTGAAGTTACTTGGTAGTAAACTAGTTTAGGTGAGCTCATATATATTGATCACTTCTAGTACCAAAAAGATAGCTTCTGAATTTAAAGGATATGCACTATTCTGCACACTTGTGATAACTCCAACTGCAAGTTTATGATAAGTAAATCAATTCTGATGAATGTCAACACCTTATTCCTTTGTTTTATGATTGTTATTTAATAACTCTAATTACTGTGGATTATTTTTTCCTTCTGAGATGTTTTATACATTTGATTTTGTAAATGTGGATATTTTTAGATATCAAAACAGTGAAACTATTCTAACATAAAACTGGATTTAACATTAAATGTTCCATGTTTAACTTTAATGGCTGTTTTCGCATTCAGATATCATTTGAAACCTACAGATATGTGTGGGGTATATGGGTGGGGGTGTATCTGGTGAAAATAACCCAGTGAGAAGAATAAATAACATGCTTATGTCCTGCCTCAAGGATAAGCACATTCTGCAGTGGAACATAAAAGTTTTGCCTGAAAATAAAACCTTTGAATTTAACCTTATTCAAACATTGAGTTTAACCTTACTCAATGCCTCCAAAACTACATATCCAGAGCAATGTCTGATGTAAACCTGAGTTAAGCAGTGCACAGTCTTTATAGTCCTGGTCTAGAGTTCTGATCTTATTTCATTATTTCTATAGATAGCAACAAACTCAAACTATTTAGTTGGTATCAAAAAGGCAAAGACTTACAAAGATCAGATGACTGTATGCTATCAACAAGTACTTATGATACTTACATGAACCAGGCATTTTGCTAAGCTATGCTACACAATGGCATGAGAAACAGCCATGATGACCCACATTGGGCACTCTGAAGTTATTTTAAACATCTACTCTGGCCATAGAAAAGAAAACAAGCAAAATAAACTGCAAGAATAAGGACCTCCCTGGTGGCTCAAGAGTTTGAGCACTGCATTGTGGAGCTTCCATAGCCACCACAATGTGAGTTCGTACCCCGCCAGGGAGAGGACCAACATGGTACAGCAGACCTCTCCTGCCTCATCCCATCAGCAGTGTATTTCAGTCGATCTGCCTGTTCTGCTCCCAACTCTGTCTCTGGTGAATCCTTTTACCTCCCTGCCTCTGACCTGTACCCCAGCTCTCGTATGTATAAATAAATAAAATCTTTCAAAAAATTGCAAGAATACTTTAAAATATCCATATAATTGAATAATGATGTATATGCAAAGCCTCTAAAATAAATGTGTTATAAAACATACTTCTAGATCCCTAACTTATTCTATCACAGTATAACTTAGTTCAGTATCAATAAAAGGTCTACAAAAAAACATTTGAATTTCAGATATTTTTAAGTTTCTTTTCTATCGCCATTTGATATCTATAATAATTGTTTATTTCTACTACTCTGGTTTGTAACAATGAACTGAAGTAAACAAGGCTATCTGAAAAAAAAAAAAAAGGCAGGGACCTATATTTGTTTATGTGGTATATTGTTTTACTTATTTTTCTTTTTTTAACTAGGTCAAAGAAAATGATTTGGCTTACAGGCATAAAATTAATTTCAAGCCCCAGAAAGTAGTTTCCTCAACCCTTAGCTTCAGTAACACTCTATCCATGTACTTGGATCTGTGTGTGGCAGGAAAAGGGAGCATTCAAAGCAGTAAAAGTGAGAAAAGATAAAAGCACATGGCACTTTTACATCTTATTACTGATTTACAACTAGCTAAAGGTTTATGGAAACTTCATAGTTTTTACTCTAATGCTTTTATGTGTATCAAAACAATATTTTCATTTCAAAATATTTCATTAGAAGAAATAAGTCCACCTTTCAGGAAAATATTTTCAAATGAGTTTTGTAGAGCTTTTCATATTCGCCTAATGACATGAGTTTGTAACTTCTAATTAACTGACAGCTGCCAAAGGTGTGATTTCACACTAGGATTCACACAAAAGTAAGACACCTTTTATGCTACTTGGGACACTGGTAGATTTATCTATGGCATATTCCACATTCCCTTTTGGCATACTTCTCTACTCCTGAGTTTAACTCAGTTGGATGTAGGAGACAACATCTGTAAAATTATCACACAAGTGTCAGTAATTGCTAGATTACCAATTGATTCATTAGATTCTCATGCCCAAGAATATTTGAAATTCACATAGAAACATAGGGTCAGTGGTTTATTCCAAATAAATTGAATTTAATTGTTAAACTTAAGTTATTGAGACAGAGAACGGAACTGTATTTGGAGAACAAAACTTTCCTGGCCTTATCCAGGAGTTAGATAGATAATCCCTTATGTCAACAGTATAAGACCCAGGAAATCCCATCAAACTGGATTTCAGATTATAGGACCTACACAACACAGGTGTTGGTTTTTGTTGCATCCTCAAAAAATATGAAAAAGAAAAACGTAAAAAAACAAATGAAAGATAAGGCAAAATTAGCCTGTCCCATTCAAGAGTAAGGGTAAGTGAGGTGTAGCCATATCTGTTTCACTGCAGCTTGAAGTCATGTTATAACCCCAGGATTGTCAGTGCACAATGCCTCAGTATTTTTAAATTGTACAACACTGCAATATTTTTTAAAAACTATAATGCATTAAAATCAGCTGAAACTTAACATTCGCTTTTCTATCATTTTTTCTTTGGTTGGAATTTTCTACTATTTTTAAATGTTTTTCTTGTGTTACCATTAGTTTGCATTGTTATTTGTGTTTTAGAGGTTGCTATTTTAACTCCTAGAAATGTGAAGTATGATAACTACAAAGCCTTTTTATTATCACTTTTATCACCATTTACAGGCATACTCTCAAGATGATAAGAGAATCAAAATCTACCTCTATAACATGTTTATTAGTCAGTCTCCTTTTAAAGGAATGAAACCAGAAATTTATATAATGATAAAATCAATGTCACTTCAATAAAAAATTAAAAATAAAGGTGCAAGATACATCCCCTAAGTTTAAACATTACTTGGACCAAGGAAATAGAACTTTGGTTGCTATTTCCATTGGCTATCTTAGCAAGTAATGACCCTTACATACTAATATCGTTGCTCTAATTTCTTCAGAGTTTGAAAAAAATAAAACATAGCCCTTCATTTTATGGAGTTTTTTCATTTCATACTATGGACTAGACCAAAAATATGTCAAACGAATTGTCTTGAAATTCTTGAATTTGAGTTTAGGAGTATTTTTTATGATACAATGGCTAAAAATTTTGCTCATTAATCTTATAAGTTGACAAAAATTCTGGGTATTTGTATATAACTAACTAGCAGAAAAATGGTGCAAGTTAAAATACTTGATTCAGCAATAGAGATGCTGAACAAAAAGGTATTTCTAGAAAGAAGGAACAAAAGTGATGGTCACTCATCTTTGAGGTTTAATTGTTCTAGACCTGATAGAATAGTTTCCTTTTTAACTTCAGAATAGGAATGTAGAAATTTGCATATATAACTTTATATGTTACGTTCCTGGAAATAAATATTGTAGTCATATCAAATTTTTGAAAGACCCAGTTTTTAATCTTTTCAGAGAAAAAATTATTGAGGTAACATTGATTTACCACACTGTATATGACTTAAAGGAACAGGCTCAAGGTTAACACCTCCTCAGATGTAAGTCACCCACCAAGTCACATTCGTCTCCAAGGTAGCCATAGTCCTAAAATATACCACAGACCAACCATCGGGTTCCTCCCCCATCTGTTTGCATCCCTACCCTCCCATTTCCTCTAGTAGCCTCAAATCTACAGTCATAGTTCTACAGTTTGTTTTGCTTTAGTTTTGTTAGATCTTTGGTTTCTCTATAGTCCACATATGAGTAAAATCATCTGGTTCTTGGCTTTCTCCTTCAAAAAATTAATTTGAAGTTAACTTAAGAGACCTAAACTTTGAAATAAGCATATAAAATGACTGAAATTTTCAGAAACTTCATCTAGCAATAGAACTCCTAAAAAACAGGAAATCTGACCTACTTTCACATTTTCTTTTTTTAAAGATTTTATTTATTTATGCATGCAAGACTGGGGTACAGGCCAGAGGTGCAGAGGGTGAGAAGACTCACCAGAGACAGGCTGGGGGTCAGAACAAGCAGATCAACTGAAATACACTGCTGAGGGGAGCAGCAGGCGAGGCAGGAGAGGTCTGCTGCGCCATGTGGGTCCCCTACCTGGTCAGGGATCGAACTCGCACTGCACTGGCTGCAAAAGCCTGACAGTGCTCAATCCCTTGCGCCACCAGGGAGGCCCTACTTTCATATTTTCTTTCAACCCAGTGAAACACTGGAGAAAAGTTACGTTGTGGACTGCCCGGGATTTCCAATATGCACACATATCTACAGGATGCACATGATAGAGTGTAAGGAAAGTTATTACTATTCCTATCTCCAGACACAGAAACATCAGGATAAGTAGAGGAAATTATACCCATAGTTGCAGTGAGGGCTATGTTAACTGTCCTGTTCCTTCTGTCTTGGGCATAGAAGTGATAGGATACAGAAGGGAAAAAAATTTCAAACATTTATCAAGTGGCAAGCACTCTACACATATTAACTCATTTATTTTTATCACACCATATACATTATTTTCTCCCTCCAAAAAGGAGTGGAGAAAAAGGTAAACAATTTGCCAAAAGTGATACAGATAGGAAGTGTAGAATTAAAATCTGAAACTGAGTTTTTCTGGCTTCTAGCCTATTCTTTAGTTATAGCATATGCTCTCCAATCTGAATTCAATGAATGTACTTATTGGCAACTATGTATGTGAGTAGTACATGTTCACTTACTGTATAACACTACAAGTAATGTGTGTGTGCATATAAACACATATATGCAGACTGTTCTCTATTGAAAACACTTACCTCTCCTCCTTAATTCCTGAAGTTTTGCCAGTTGTTTTAATCTTATATGTAGCAAAAAGAGCTTTAATCTTTTACCTGGACCTGATTTAAGAAATGTCAAAAAAGGCAACTGTGCTTACTTTAAGATAAAATATAAGTTATCAAAACAACCAGATGGGAGTGGTATTATCCCTGAAGGTAGAATTTAGACAGAAGGTTAAAAGAGTTAAGAGCTGGAAGGCAACAACCTGCATTTATGTCATTAGTTTTGAAGTGACTTCTTAAACTGCTAAGCACTCCTGTATTGAATTTTCAGCTTATCTATAAGGGATATTTGAGTTTCCTTTTCTATACCTCTTTTCTACTGCTAACATAGATAATTAAGAGCTGGGTATATTTAACTTTTTTTGAAGAAAACATGTCTAGTATACCAGTAACAATATATACACAGTGACAAATGCAGAAAAGATCTAAAAGACACTAGAATTCAATGATGACTGAAAATAAAATATGATAGCCTTTATATATTCCTACAATGTGTCATTTTATGTGGATTTTCCAAAAGAACTCATGAATAATAGACTATAAACCTTCCAATTTTATCTATGGTCAGGTCAGATTGCAGTAAAATTTAAATTGTATAATGCCTAGATATTTCAAGGAATGACATACTGCAGATAGGTAAAAACAAACAGCATTCAAAAGTTAATCCAATATTAAAGGACCACCGTTTCCTGCAGAGTAAAAACATAGAGAGATTTGCAAAAAAGGCAAAGTAAATAAAATGACCACTAAATCTATTGATAATATTATAAAGACAATATGACAGTTTTAATGATTAGTTGTATAAGTATGGTTTCTTGGCTATGTAGGAGAGGGGGGAAAAAGAAGGTCAATAGACATAATCATGCATGCTCTATAAGCTAATGTGTTAGAAGTAGGAAAAAATCTTAAGTTTAATGGGAACCATTATAATTCAATAGGTATCTAGCTAATTCTACCAATAACCGACCACTTCCAGCATTAGTAATGAGAACTAACTCTGACCCAAAAGACTAGGGACCTAATAGCACTAAGCTATTCCATTTTAACTTGCATTTAGTTTTATGCCCCATTAATTGAACATTCATATTAATTTTTAACATTAAGCTTGAATTGACTGTAGAGTCATGTGCACAGTTTTGCTGGCATTGCTGCACATTTTTTTCTTACAATAAAATTTTCTCCATAAAATGGGAAATATTTCCTAATTAGAAAATAATTGTATGATGCCAGGAGGCCAGCGTTAGATGAATAGGAACTTTTATGATATAAGGAAAAGGTGAGAACACTTTAGATATGGGGAAAAATAACTTGGGAAGGAAAGACCTTCAAATATTGTCAAGAAGGAATGGATATTTCCAAAGTTGGTTATAAATTCAAAATTGGTGTCCCTAGCCCAAAATACAAACAATGTCTTTATATTGTTAATGTAAAGCATTATATGCTGGAAATATATTTACCAATTTATTGGAAGGGTTTAGCCTATGTAATGGCAATGGGTCAGATTCCCTAGATTTCATTTACGAAAACAGAAGGGGATAGATGCGAGACTGTGCCACTGAACCCATGCTAGTTAAAGATAACTAATAAGTGTATTTCAAAAATGAAATCATTTTTAAAAATTGCTTTTGGCACCTAAACAGATTTGGCTGCCACACTATTAGACACAATGAAGCTACTTGGCTTTTGGTTTCATTAAATATGATTGAACATGTATATTCCTACTTTACAAAAACCTGTCAAATTCAGGTGGATAAGTCATGAACATGAATTATCATGAAAGTACACAGTTAATGATATTAGTAGATCAATATACATTTTTTCTGATACTATCCAGAGGGATATCCTGGCTTAGGAGACAGGCAAAATGAGTATGTTCAGTAATATTAATCTACATAAAAATATCTTCAGAAGCTAGGTCATGTCATTAGTCATGATAAGAATGTCTCCAGAGATATGTAAGTCAAAAGAAAGTTTATGTGGCAGAATTATGTAAGGAAACTTACAATAGTGCCTGCCCACAAACCATGCAATTTGGAAACAGCCAAGAAACAAAACCATAGAAAAGGAGATATAAATACAACATGTATTAGGGGTTATTATGCAGCTATAAAGATTCAATGTGATCCTGGAAATATAGCAAAAAATAGTTATGGAAAAGAAGCTATTTTTTATGCTCAGTAGCTAATTTTCAAACATATGTACCTGTATTTGAAACTTTGAGCATTTCACACATTTTTCTGTATCTGAAAAAAAAATGGATCCAGACTGATATTGTGTATCAATATAGCTGAAAACAGTTAAATATAAAGGTAGCCAAAAGCAAAGTTCAATAAGAATTCTAAAGAAGGAAATTATTCTGATAGCTGATAAATATTTCTGATGTCTACTTTGCTTATATTGGAAAAGAATAATTTATTCTTCAATTTTCCTATAAAGGATGAAATATTTAGAGTAAAATGATCTCATAAACTTTTTAATTGAATAAAATGTTAAAGTGTTTAGATCAAACTCAGTATAATTAAAAAATTTTAAATAATATCTAACTCCATTTTGACAATATATAACTAACAGTTAACATAATTAGTTTGCCATATAATTAACAATAAAAACATTATATATTTCATTTTAAAATGTTCAAGGGCATTAAATATATGAAAATAACACATATTTTGATAGTCTTTTCTAGAAAATTAAGAATGCATATACTTCAGAACAAATGTGACAAGGTGACACTAAACAAAAAATTTTCTAATCCATGTGACCATAAAAATTAAATAGGAAATACTAATATTAATAACTCGAAGGGGAACAAATGTTAAGACGATAGTGATAGTACAACAGTCCACATGTCCCCATCCATAATTCATATAAGACATACATCTTCCCATTTGTGGACATTTTACTGGGACTATCACATGCTATTTAAGTGTACTTAAATAATATGATAATGCTAGGACAGGTTTAAGTCCTAAGCAATGAACTTAATGAATATATGACCAAAATAGTGTCAGTAGTAATTACAGTTTAAATAGACCATGATATGGTCTAATTATTGAATCTATTTTTTAAAAAGAGTACATAATACCAAATTTCAAAATGCATGCTATTTTGTTTTTCTTTTCTTTTTAACTTACTGCTTTGTAAGTTCTCTTTTGTCCAGCATGTTTTCGAATTTGTTCTCCATTTGGCCCTGTTTCCACATGCATCGAATAGATAATGTCAAAGAAATCTTCAACCACAGCTACCCGCCGTAAAGATAGTTTCTCATCTACCCCTACGCCATCCTGGAAACAAATGCAATAAAAAAAAAGCATAAGATTAATAAATAAATGTGCATCTAGCACATGTATTTAACACATAAAGTTGATTAAGACTATTTTTATGCATTGTACCAAATTATCTAGATAGGAAACTGAAAAAAAATCATGAATGATTATCAAATCAGCTTAACATTTTCATATAGTATATAGAAACCATGAAAAAGATATTTGACATAATCATACTTACTCATGAATGCCATCTTTTAACATTTTATGATATAGCTATCAGTATATCTTTTCAATTATTCTAAAACATATTGTGCAGTATATCATTTAAATTATTCTAAAATATATTTAGAACTAGCATTTTTCTGTTGCAATAATTTCATTCTAGGGTTTGATTTATACATCCACTTATTACTTATTGTGTGGCTGAATACTGAAAGATGTTAGAGAAATCGAGGAAATAAAGTGAAATCACTATTCTTGAATATCATGTAATCTAAGAAAGCAAAACATTGACTGTGCTATTGGTATTGGACTAAAAGGAAGTATGTGTTAAAAGGTGAAATTGTGAGCTTCAAAGATTATCTAGCTGTCAACTCTGGATCACCCCTTCAGAAGTTGTATTTTTTTTTTCAGATCACTTGAATCTCTCTAAATTCAGTTTTCTGACCTGTAATACAGGTGTCGCAGAGCCCATATCACCGAATTGTTACAAGACTTACATAAGGTAAGGCTAGTACCTGATATTTGGCATATAATGGACACTTAATAAATGAAGACTCTTCTCATTTTGATGACCACAATGAAAATATAAGCAAAGCATGTAGAAGTTCAGAGAATTGCTATATCACCTCTTGCAAAGCTTTTTGGAAGAAATAGAATCTGCCATGGATGAGAGTTAAAGCAGGGTATATGCCAGGCAATGGGAAATGTAACAAAGAGATAAAAATGCCCTCAGATAGAGAAAAATAGAAATATGTTTGGAGTGAAACAAGGAGACTTAACCTTATATAACTACATGTAGAAAGATTTTGTACATAGACTATACATCCATGTGAGCAGTCAATCAGTCCAATGGCAAAAGTCTGTTTGAACGTTAGTCTCAACACAACGAACTCATTGCAAAACTGAAAGCAAGGTATATGGAGTTTTTGTTAGTTTGGGGGTATTTTTTCCTGATTTACAATAGATTTCTGAGTAGCAGTGCTACTTTGTTCCATGCTAGGACAAACAGGCATTTCATTTTTGTTAAATCTGAAGTGCTCCTTCAAAAATTCTCTATGATGCATGTGGTTCTTCTTTAGATCTTAGAACTTTCTCATTTCTCACCTTTACCACCTTGAGGCCTCTTTTATCTATACTAGGTCCATAGATAATTCTTCTTTACCTTGTTATTAAGACCAACATTTGGGGCCTCCCTGGTGGCGCAGTGGGTTAAGCAACGCACTATGAAGCAAACGCAGCCGCTGCAGCACGAGTTCGATCCCTGCTGCTGGCTAGGGAGGGGACCCACATGGCGCAGCAGACCTCTCCTGCTGTGCCCGCTGCTCCCCTCAGCAGTGTACTTCTGTTGATCTGCCTGTTCTGNTCCCTGCTCTGTCTGTGGTGAATCCTCTCACCCCCCACAACTCTGGCCTGTACCCCAGTACTTATATGCATAAATAAATAAATCTTTAAAAAAAAAAAAGACCAACATTTACTGAGAGTGACCAGCCTGCAAAATGAATGCAGCTTAGGGGTAGTGTCTTGGGAACACCATCTCAGATGCCACCCTCTACCATCCCCACCTAGCTCTTATGCCTCAGAGAACATCCACATGTCATAGGTTGAAATATAAATTTTACCTCTACCCATCAGTGAGACATCCACAAAAACTTCACTTCTTTTCCCCCACTGATAAATTTTTATAGTTCCCATTTAGTTCATTTGCTGGGTTGTCATAAATATTATAACTTTGTACAGTTTCTAAGCCATGAATGATGTAGGAATCATAGTCTATATTTTTATTCTTTCAACAAGTATCATACAATGACCAAATTTTACAAAGCTCTCTGTTAAATGTTAAAGCTATTCAGGTGTATAAGACAGAAAATCCAGATCATTGGGGTATTTGCAGCCTAGGACAGAAAGTAAATACTAAACAAAAACATGGCTAGAGTTGTATAAGGTTTCTGAAAAACTGCTGCAAAGTAGATGGCTTGAAACAAGAGAAATTCCTTTGCTTATAGTCCTGGAGATGATAAACACATAGCCAAGGTGTTGGCAGACTTTCTGGAAGCTCTAGGGTAGATTCCATTGTCTCTCCCAATTTAGGTTGTCACCAGTATGCCATATCACATTGACTTCAAATCCTTTTTGGAGTATCTCTCTGTGTGTTTCTCTTATAAGAACCCAATTTATGTAGTAGTGCACATAATCCTTAGTAATCTTGTTATCTCAAGAACAGTAACTTCAGTACATCCACAAAGAATCTTTTACAAATAAATAAGACTTAAAATTGCAGAAATTAGAACTTGGAATCTTTGGGTAGCATTATTCAAACAACTATATTGATAATATGAGAGTATAAAGCATACAAGTTGTGTTATAAAAGCACATATTGGCAGTGTTTCACAATCACTGTTAACAGTCAACATTCCTTCAAGAATTCATAAGTTTAATGTTTATCAAGGTTATATTGAAATCACATATATTGTGGGAGAGAAACCATTTATTATCTTCTATCATGTGGACCTGCTTCCTTGCAACTATGATTCAAGCACAATTTACATCAGTTGCCTTTCATTAAAAAGCAAAATGTCTTTTAGGCATTGGGCCTATAATAAAATGAGTCATACATTCATGGTAAGAAAACAAGGAAGAATAAAGCCCTTCAGAAGTTGGAAGAAAAATATTCAAAGAGCTTAATGCTTAACAAATTCCAAGAACCATAAACACAAAGAAATTTATAAAGAGACACATTATAGTGGAAACATTGAATGCCAAAGACAAGGAGAAAACTTTGAAAGTGGCAAGAGACAAATGACTCATTACAGTGAAGGAAATCCAAGACTAAAAGATCATTTCTCAAAAGACATACTGGAGGTGAGAAGACAGTGGAATGACATATTCAAAGTTCTAAATATAAAAACTGTCAAACAAAAACCTTATATCCTAAAAAATTTATCTTTGAAAAATTAAGGTGAATTAAAGGTAATCCCAGGTAAAGGAGAGAATTTAATGCAAGTAAGAATGCCTTATAATAAATATTAAAGGAAGTCTTTCAGGTTAATAGTAAGTCCTAAGTGACATATGACAGTAGTTCAAAGTCACATGAAAATGTCAACAGCTCCCAAAAAGTTAAGTTTATTTATTTTATAAATAGCAAAACAGTGTAATTTCATACTTTTTGCTTGATTGATATAAAATGCAGCTGCTTAAAACAATATATAATTCTGTCAATGGGGTAATAATAATGTCTAGAAATGTAATACATTTGTAGTTGCTAGTTTTTTTGCTTTTATTTTAATTTTTTTACATTCTTACTAGTGAAAGTTGAGTATCTCAGTATGGTTTTAATTTGCATTTCCCTGATTATGAGCGATGCTGAACATTTTTTCATTTGCCTGTTGGCCATTTGCATGTCCTCTTTGGAGAAGTGTCTTTTTAAGTTTTTCTGCCAGTTTTTTGACTGGATTGTTTTCGATGAGTCATGTGAGTTCTTTGTAGATCTTTGTCATCCAAAGGAAAAAGAAAGACACTGGATGGTCTCATAAATAGGAGGAATATAGGGGATCAAGGGAAAAAGTGATAATAACATCAACAACTACAACTAGAAATCAAACCAAACAAAAGCAGACAACTACAAGTCAGAGACATTCTGCAGGGAAGAGGGAGGGATGGGATCAAGGCAGGGACAGGAAGAGCACAAGGGACTACTGTGATGGTGCATGGGTGAGCTGGTGGTGGGGATTCTATGGGGACTACACCTAGAAAAGAAAGCAAACATTGTAAGAAAAAGAAAATAATAAAAAAAAATGTAATATATTTGATAATAGTAGCATAAAATAAGAAGGAACACAGCTAAATCAAAAAGTGGAGATAACACAGAATGGTAAATCAAATCCACAAGTAGGAAGAAAGAGAACCAAAAAGGTTAAATGAGAAGATTAATGTTAAAAACTTTATAAGCATATACTTTTCTACTTTCTTCTTTCAGTTCTTTAAAAGGCCCAAAATTATATAAGCTAAAATATTATAATATATATGTCAAAGATAAAATATGAGAAAATAGAATGACATAGGAATGAAATTTCTATATTAGATTATAACTAAGTTATATCCAAGTTATAAGTATATATCCAAGTTAAATTCTGTTAAGTTAAAAAGTATATTGTTATTCCTAGAGAAACCAAAATAATCCCCAGAATATCGAAAATCATTGAAGGGACTAAGATTCTATAAAGGAAAATATACACCAAAAAAGCTAATAAATGGGGAGTAGAGAGGATTGTACATAGGTTGTACAGACAAAAAAGCAAAATCACCAGTGTAAATCCAATCATATCAATGATAACACTAAATATGAAAGAACTAAGAACTAAAAATAAATCCCAAACAAAAGACATGTATATCATATTGGTTGTAAACCACACATCTTACTGTGTTATCTAGAAAAGACACAATCTGATTCAAAGACAAAAACATGAAGATAAAAAGATATACCAGGGCCTCCCTGGTGGCGCAGTGGGTTAAGTAGCGCACTATGAAGCAAACCGCAGCCACTGCAGCACGAGTTCGATCCCTGCTGCCAGCCAGGGAGGGGACCCACAAGGCATGGCAGAACTCTCCTGCTGTGCCTGCTGCTCCCCTCAGCGGTGTACTTCCATTGATCTGCCTGTTCTGCTCACCACTCTATCTGTGATGAATCATCTCACCCCTCCCCCACACCTCTGGCCTGTACCCCAGTGCTTTTGTGCATAAATAAATAAATCTTAAAAAAAAAAAGATTTATAGGAATATTTCGACAAAACTTAGAAAAAAAAAGATATACCAGGCATTTAAGAATAAAGTAAAACTGCTAGATTATCTATATTAGTATTAGAAAATATACACTTTTGAACTTATGACAAAAGTAACTAATGATAAAGAAAAATATTTCATAAATATATCAGTTGACCAAAAGGACACCACAATTATAAGTTTATATGCGTATCAAATAACAGAACTTCAAGGGGTATTGACACACATACAGGTTAGATCCCGAAATAAAATAAAAATTCCTAGAAACATACAAATTAGTGAAACTGACAGAAAAACAAGAAAATGTGAATAAAACTGTCACAAGTGAAAGAACAAAATTAATAATGTGAAAAAAAAAATCTACAAAGAAAAACCAGACAGCATGGTGCTGGCATGAGAATAGAAATGTAGCAAGTAAGAGGGAACTGAGATAGTCCCTTATACTATAGGAATGTAAAGATTATGCATGAGAAAATCAGCCTTTTTAACAAACAGGGCTAGGACAACTGAATACCTCCATGCAGAAGAAACGAGTAAAATTTCTACAGCACGCCACACAAAAAATTTTTAAAAAATAGATCAGAGATCTAACATAAAAGCAAAAATTTAGAATTCTTATAAGAAAACAGGAGCAAATGTTGATAACCTTGGTTAAGGCAGGGTTTTCCTCGTTACAATACCAAGAGTAAAATTAAAAAAAGAAAATTTGATAAATTGAACTGCATCAGAATTTAAAAATAGATATATGCTTACAATAAAATGTTGTAAAAAGTGAAATAAAACCCCATAGAAATGGAAGAAGATATTTGAAAGTTATACTTTTTTTTTAAAAGATTTATTTATTTATGCACACAAGCACTGGGGTACAGGCCAGAGGTGTGGGGGGTGAGAGGATTCACCACAGAGAGCAGGGAGCAGAACAGGCAGATCAATGGAAGTACACTGCTGAGGGGAGCAGTGGGCACAACAGGAGAGGTCTGCCATGCCATGTGGGTCTCCTCCTTGGCCAGCGGCAGGGATCGAACTCGTGCTGCAGTGGCTGAGGTTTGCTTCATATTGTGCTGCTTARACCACTGTGCCACCAGGGAGGCCCTGAAAATTATACATTTAACAAGAGACTTTCAACCATCATTCATAAAGCAGTAACACCTTAATAATAGACAAATAATCCAATTTAAAAATTGATAAAGAACAAAGCTGGAGACATCCTGATTTTAAACTGCCTTAAAAAAATAAACTAAGGTAATTACAGCAGTCTGACATTGGCACGAAAGCAAACACATAGATCAGCGGAATAGAATGGAGCCCAGAAATAAACTCCATTATATATGGTCAATTAATTAATGACAAAAGATTCAGGAGTATACGACTGGGAAAGGATAGTATCTTTGATACACATTGCTGGGGGAAAAAACACAAATAAATGAAAATGGATGAAATTAGATCACTAACTTACACAAAATTAGCTCAAATGGATTGGACACAGAAGTGATCAAATGACAGATGGTAGTCAAAAGGTATTCCAGCTTTAAAATAAATATTCAGTAAGTCCTAGGGATATAGTGTATATGCTGATGACTATAATAATACTACTATATTTTATGTCTGAAAGATAATAAGAGTATAATCTTAGAAACATTCATCACCAAAATATGCAGAAACTGCAATGATGTATAGTGATTGATGAATATTAGCTAGACTTATTGTGGTATTAATCTTGCTGCATATATGAATGTCAAATCATTGTTTTGCACACCTCAATTGAACAAATTAAATTAGTACAGATTTTGAATAGACATTTTTCCAGAAAAGTTCAAATGACAAGTAAGCATAAGGTAACAGAGTTATCATTATTAGTAATGAGGGAAATAAAACTCAAATCTTCAGTGAGGTGCTACTTCATGTTTACTAGGATTGCTATAATCAAAAAGTAATAATCTTTGGCAAGGACATGGAGAAATTAGAATCTTCAAGCATTGCTGGTGGGAATACAAAATGATGTCGTTGCTTTGGAAACAGTTTGGCACTAACTTAGAAAATTAAACATAGATGTACCAGATGACTTAGCAAGCCCACACCTATGTATATATTCAAGTGAAATGAAAACATACATCCACATAAAATATAGCAGCAATTTCATAGTCATAAAAAGTGGAAATGATTCAAAGTTCCCTGAACTGATGGATATATCAGTATCAACAAAATATGATATAACCATACAAATGAATATTATTCTGCCATAAAAAGGGATAAAATATTGAGTCATGCTAAGCTGTACATGAACCTTGAGACATTAAATGACAAAAGTCAGAAACATGAAAATATATATTGGGTGATTCCTTTTATAGGAAATATCCAAAGAGGCAAATTCAGATAGATATAAACTAGATTACTGGTTGTTTAGAATAAGGAAGGACTAGGGGGTTGACTGTTAATGGGTACAACGTGTCTTTTAGAAGCAACAAAAATATTGTAAAATTAAATAATGGTAATGGTTTTAAATCCTGTGACTAGATTAACAACATTGGGTTGTGCATTTCAAATGGAAGAGTTGTATGATGAATTATAGTTCAATAAGGACATTAAAATATGTGACTTTCAACCCAAAGGCTTTGGATTTTGAGTTCAAATATACAAGAAAACAAGAGTTGCAGCTCATCTAACAGAAACTCAAATAGTTCACAAGCCCATGGGTATAGGGTGGAAACAGAAGCGGCTGAATCACCACAGCTCACGATGATGTGGTGGTAAATGTTTAAAAATTCCCTCTTGGAAATATACACACATATATAAGGTGATTGCAAAATTTAATGATATAAAGACTTCATAGCATTCAATTCATAAGTAATACAATATACAATACTTTTATCATAAATTTCATGTAGACAATGAATTTTCAAGGAATATTATCACTGACTTTTTTTTTTTAAGATTTATTTATTTATGCATACAAGCACTGGGGTACAGGCCAGAGGTGTGGGGGCGTGAGAGGATTCACCACAGAGAGCAGGGAGC
>JAGFMF010011464.1:8103557-8133407 GCA_019455555.1 Galemys pyrenaicus | reverse complement strand
TTAAAAGGAGGCAGAGTAATGAATGAAACCAAAAAAAAAAAAAAAAAAAAGGAAAGCAATGGAAAGTAAACAGTAAAATGAAAGAGAGAAGTTAAGAGATGACATGCAAGCTACGGGGGAGGGGGAGGAGGAAATGAGAGCAGCTCTGAGGAGCACAAACTCAGGCAGCTCCTGCTACTGTGTGGAACAAATGTGGGTCCTTTAGCCACTCTGGCCAGACACTGTTTCCGTTCCCAGTTGGCATACACAAATCTAGGCACCAAGCATATGAGCTACTGTCCACACTACTAGTCTGAGACTGTTGAAATCTTGTTCATGTTTTGTATCTATTAAATGAATTCATCTTCATTATTTTAACAGACTCTTGCACCCCAGAATGTTTGTGTAAATTGTATTTCTACTTAACAGGCTATGGTAGACATTTTTCCTATATTAATATTCTTTCAAGTGTGACTTGTTTAATTTCAGTAGATAAACACTGATGCAATTTAAAAAAAAAAGAATGTAACTTTTCCAATCATTGAATTTTAGGATATAAATTATGGATACTGAAATTCAGGATACAAACCCAAAACTACAGCACTCAAGCAGTTATAAAGAAGGGAGGAAAAGGTATGTGAAAATAAGACATTTCTACACTTGCTAAAGAAGAATGTGCTAAATTTTAAAGTAGTCATCTGTAGTCCTAAATGGGTTTGACCTCAAAGAAGATCTTACCTTCTCACCATCAGTTCACTCATATATTTAGAACAAGAAAACATCTGCTAAACTAAATAATATTTAAGAAACCATCTGAAAAATTCTTTGATTACATATAGTTTATGTACATATTTTATATGTAAGCCAAGAACTTTTAATCCAAAGCAGTGTTATCTAACATCTTCTAAAGTGTTTGCACTCTGAACTGCATTTTTAAAAAGCAAGCAGCAAAAACATAACCCATAGAGTTGTAAATGAATAATATTTAAAGGAAATGAAAAAAAAAGTGAAAATAGCATAAAGAGGAAAATGAAGTATTTTAACCTAAAATACTTTAATCTAAAAATAGGTTTTTGTGAAAGACAAACTGATATAAAATGCATTAATTTTGTATAAGTTATATATTTGCAAAACCAGAAAATTTTAATTCTACTTCTTTCCAAAATTGATGATTTACCCAAGAAAACACTATTGAAGTCCAAGTTTATGCTTCTTCAATGAGAAGATAATTACAATTATTTATGTAGAATATTCATCCTCTCTGCAGCACAAACAAAAGTCCAAGTTACTAGGAGGCCAATTCCTGCCAGCACAAAGAAGTCTGGAAAAACACTGCATGGCCATATGTTCAGATGCTGGCAAATGAGCTGGCTTGTCAGATGTTGTCTTATGGAAGGGACTTTTCACCACTTTCCTGACACATGCTGTTGCTGCCCTTGAAGTACAAATAACTTTCAATTTTGAAGTCCTAATTAATCATTTAGAGCCCATGTTTCCCATCTTCTTCATTATTTCACTGTGCCAATATCTATTAAAGTTTATGTAGTCATCAAGAAGATAAAAATTTAATTTCTCTCCTTAAAAACTAACATGTTTAGGGCCTCCCTGGCAGCATAAGGGGTAAGCACCATACTACAGAGCATCTACAGCCACTGCAGCATGAGTTTGATGCCTGCAGCAGGCCGGGGAAGGGGGCCCACATGGCGCAGCAGACCTCTCCTGCCTTGCCTGCTGCTCCCCTCAGCAGTATATTTCAGTCCATCTGCCTGTTCTGCTCCCAACTATGTCTCTGGTGAATTATCTTACCCCCCATGCCTCTGGCCTGTACCCCAGTTCTTGTATGTATAAATAAATAAATCTTAAAAAAAAACTAACATGTTTAATATAAATGTGGTATTCATTTGAAGTAATAATTTGATCATTATTGGGTTTAATTCAGTATTTGGCTGTGAATGAGAAATACAATTGCACCTTTTTGCATTGTTTCTTAACTAAAAAACATAACTTTTACTTAAACAGCTAGTAAAGCCTTGTTTATATCTTGAGTACTAAGAACTAAAGCAAGACAAATAAAGCTGATTTACAGAGATGTTAATAGCAAAATAAATGATAAAAAAAATTACAGGTCAAAAGTTGTGTAGAGTCTGTGTTCAATAAGTTATTGTACGTGAATATATTTGGAAGGAGAAAATATCAGGATTAAAAAACCCTTAAAGATTTTAGACTTAAGAAGTTGATTTATGAGTTATAACTCCCCTCCCCCCCCAAAAAAAGATTTTATTTTAGGCAAAATAGCAAATTTTGAGAGAATAACTGAATAACCTAATTACTGGGTAAGGATTTAAAGCCTAGAAAGAAAGATTCTTCACTTGTAAACTTATCAGAAGAGCTACAACAGACTTTCACTGGGAGGTTAACATGAAAATTTAAGATGTGTGAAATTTTTGTCATCACATTTCCTCAAAAATCCAAATGCATTTTATGTACTATGTTATTACTATTATTGTTATAACCTTGGTGAAAGGTATTCACAATCTAAAATTCTATATCATCTTCATATCCAGTAATCAAATAATTCTAGCTTAGGACTAGTTCTCTAATCTACTCATTCTCCCTTTGATGCTAGTTTTATGCTTTATTAACCTAAGAAATGACTTTTGGAGCTTAGACCAGGAATTGAAATAGACTTCATGACATGTGCCAAATTATTTTCGGTAGTGGCTGTGTATGTACAGTCCTCTTTTGACATGGTAAGGAAGAGTTTTTTATGGGTTAGTATTGTCTACTATAGGCTCAAATATATTAGGTGGCGGATGTAGTAAGGAAACAGCAAACTTTCCATAACTTTCCTATTTGTCCCTATTCCAACCTATCTTTGATTTTGTAACAGGGTCGTCCCAGGAAAAGGGGAAGTTCCAAAATCCTGGTTCCGCCCTAAGTGGGTGGAGCTGAAGAAAAAAAAATTTCTGTAGAAAAAAAAAAGGAAAAACGGAAGATAAAAAACATCAAAGAGACCTGGATGAGGCACATGAAGCAAAGGAACATGTAAAAACTGTGCTTGCTTTTTAGTCTTAAACTGGTTAAAACAAATGTGGGTAAAAAACCCTTAAGAAGGTTAACAATGGCAGCTGTCATCTTAATTTTAATTTTGCTCTTTTCCTCCCAAATTTGTCTAACTCTTTCTAACCCTTTTCTATAAGTCTCTACTAAAAAGTCCTTTAAATGTGTGGCAAGTTTTTAAGCCTTGCTTTAGGCCAATCCTATTTAGCTAAACTTTTACCCTCAAGGAGATGGGTAACTTTAAATGCTTAACTTAGTAACTATATTCTTTGTTCTTTCTTTATTGTACCCTAGTTGTATTAAAATTCCTTTCCATTAAAAATTTTATATATTTATCTTAATGTGGCAAATAGCAAAACCCATTCAAAAAAAGCAAGCTTAAAAATTCTGGGGTGCTCCTCTCCCTGCCCTGTAACAATTTGACAAAATAATCTTTCTCAAATAACTATAAATACATCAACTTATAAAAAGTTCTACTAACTTTCAATGTCTACAAGATAAAATTCAAACTCCTCAATTATTACAAATTTAACTCTTTTCAACCTAGTTCCAGTTAACTATCACTATCCACCTATTTTTTTTGCTATTCTAGCACATTCTGTGATAAATTTTGCCATTTTCCCTGCATAAAATTCATCATTCATGACTTCCCCATTAAAACCTAATCTTCTTGATGGCCTTTATCATATAAATATTCATCATAAAATACATAGAAAAAGTTAAGAATCATAATTTAAAGTACAGATCTCTCAAAGTAAGGTAAATTTCTAAAGTAATGTGAGCAAAGGGTCATAAAACTTAAAACAGAAATGGCCACATAAAAATAGGACCCTCGGACCCTCCCTGGTGCACAGTGGGTTAAGCAGGCACCATGAAGCAAAAAGCCACTGCAGCACGAGTTCGATCCTTGCTGTCAGCCAGAGAGGGGACCCACATGGCGCAGCAGACCTCTCCTGCCTCGCCCGCTGCTCCCCTCAGCAGTGTGTTTCAGTCAGTCTGCCTGTTCTGCTCCCAGCTCTGTCTCTGTGGATCCTCCCACCTCCACATACTTCTTCTGGCCTATACCCCAGTTCTTATATGAACAGAAAAATAAATCTTTTAAAAAAATAGGACCCTCAAAAATGAAAATGGGTCAACACATAGTTAGAAATGAGTTAGGAAAAAAAATCTACTTATAAATGAAGGTGACTAGAAACTGTTCTTTGTTTTTGTTTTTTTTTTTCTTTTGGGGTGAAAAAATCTCACCTTTGGGGAAACAATGGAGAAAAACTGGTAGAGCCATTAGTTCTGACTTAGAAGTGGAGTGAATCCTAAACATGGTAATTTTAATGTTCAAAATCTGCATTTGAATGTATCATAGTAAAATTGCAAATAACCATAAATAACCATAGACTGACTATATTAAATAACACCAAGAATAATAAAACATATCACCAAGAATTTATCTGATGAAAAACTTCTCAAAAGTGATTAAGTTAAAAGACAGTAGAAAAAAATAGCTTCATAGGTCTGAAGGCAAAAACATATCAAATGTTGATTTTTATAAACAAAGGCAAAATATCATTCAAGAATGAAAGAATTTGCAGGCAAAAAAATAGTTGCTGTGCTAATTAGGGGACTTGAAGGATGTACTTCAGATATAATAAAATTGCTGGTAAATTCTGGAAAGGAAATACAAATAAGAAATATAATTTATATGCATCACCTAAGAGGATTTCTTAGCCATTTTTTCTTAAGTATCTTTTTACTTATGGTATCAAGTCAAGAATTATTACCCCCAATATTTAAGGAGATGGCATGGCAGTTTTAAAAAATATGCCAAATTAATCTTGTTTTTATATCTAGGAAACAAGTGAGTTGTTTCCATTTGTGTAAACATTAGCTTGCTCTGAATATTTTGCTCATAGTTTTGGTATTACGGAAACATTTTTCTTAGACAAATAACTAAAATAGAATTCCTTAGTTCTTGGGTACATTTGCCTCCACATCGCACAATTTCCAACAAACTTCTAGGTCTGTAGTTAAAAAACAAAAAAGATAAGCTAGTCTTTCTGAGATAGCCTCTCCCAACATATATTGATCTTCTGTGCCTTGATTTTTCTGTTTTAAAACATCAGGAATATATATGAAAATAATATTTGCTGAGTACTTGGTATGTACCCCATAATATGCTAAACACTTCACAAGTATTATCCTTTTAAATCATCATTATAATCATCTAGTATTTCCAGTTCACAAGTAAGGAAACTGAGGCTAAGAAAAATTAATACATTCCCATGGTCACATATATAGGAAAATAATGTATGATAAACAATATTATATAAATATGGCACAGACTAGAGATTATTTCTGTAGGAATCTAGGAAAAATCAGCCTCACTAAATGCACACATGTACAAATTAATCACAAAGTTTATAAAATATTAAGTGCAGTAAAGGAGAGGTTAGATTAGGATGAAGAGATTAAAAAGAATTGTAGCTTAACCTAGGTAGAAATATATTTCTCAAAAGAGTCCAGGGGGCCATAGTAAGCATCAAAGCTTTGCCATCAGAAGCATGTGACTGCCAAGGATCTGCAGACATCACTATTTCACAGCCAGAAGCAAAGAGAAAGAAAAAGTACAGAAATAGGTTGCACCATCCACCTGTCCCTAGTATCATCAATCCAAACTGAATTGTGGAACCACACGTAGCAGCAAGGACAACTAGAAAGTATAGTCAGCAGATTAGACCAAAGCAGCCAAGTGTCCAGCTGAAATTCACGAGGTCTATATCTAAAAGGAAGGAAACAGTGAATAATAGGACAAGTGAAAGTCTCTTCCTCACTTACTTGTCAGATCCAGCATAGGACATATGCAAAAATAAAAGAGAAAATGATCGGAAGAGTAGGGTAATGTCCAACATGGGTGAACTGACATGTCCATCTAAAGAGTTAATCTTAAGAAGTCTTTGTAAATAAACATTTTTATTGAAGTGCAACAGACAAACATACACAACTTGTAAATGTAATGTCTGATGAATAGACACAAACTAAACACACTTAAGTTAGGATTCACGTCAAGAAATACAATAGTGGCACCTCCAAAAAAAATCCCTCTTACATTTAGAATCACTAACCCAAAGATAATCATTATCTTAACTTCTCAATATGAATCAGTGTGCCTATCCTGTTAGGCCATTATGTCTATGAGATTTGTATGCATTGGAGTATGTAACAGTATTCTTATTTTTAACTGCTGCATTGTAGATTATGCCATGATTTATTTAACAATTGCCTCAATATAAACATAGTTGTTTCTATTTGTTTAGCTAAAAAATAACGTTGCTAATATAATTTCCTACATTTTTTTGGTACACCCATCACTCACTCATTTGTGATATATACTATGCCTCCCACCTCCCCCCCAAAGAAACAATTACTTCACAGAGTATCTATATGTTCAACTTTTGTAGATCATATTTTTCCCAGGTAGTGGTATCAATTTACTGCCCATCTTGCCAGTGTATGAACATTCTAATTGTTCTACATCCACACAAACATTTGGGAATAGCATTCATTTTTGCTGTAGTCATTTTAGTGGGTGTGATTTTCATTTCCTGATGACTATGGAAGCTGAGGACCCCGTCTTACAGTTATTAGTCATTTAGACAGCAATGTTACTCAGCGACAGTCCTGGTCACTTGCCCACGTTTTTATTGGGCAGTCAGTCTTTTTCTTATTAATTTAGAGTTCCATACATGAGCTGAATGAAAATCCTTTGCCAGTTTTTTAATTTTCTTTTAATTTTTATTTTTTTAATTTTCAAATTTCAAATCTTTTTAATTTTCAAACAGCTTTTGGATATTTTGAATAAAAGAGTGACAGAAATTACTCCAAATTTTGAGGAAATTAATCTGCTATATATAAAGGTCAAGTAGAGATGTTAAAAATATAATGTATATATTTCTAGAGAAAGAGGATGAGGGACTAATTTAGACAGAGGGTAGATCTAATTAAAAAAAGAAAAGAAAAAATATGAGATGCTTTCTAAAGGATTAGAGGATTAGTCTATTCATTTATTTATACAATATTGGAAACCTTGGTAACTAATTTGGGCAATTATAAGATATAGACCATTCATATAGTATAGTGATTACTTGGAAAAACAAGACTGTCAATAATGGCGTATGTGAATTTAGGAAAATGAGTTTAGGATTACTGAAGAGTCTTTGTTAAGGTACCAGCACTCGATATTCGTTTGTCTTTCAGATCACTTAACCAAGGAAAATTATAAAACATAGGCTTAAAGAAATAAATACAAAAGTCCTTCTTCAAGGACAATCTTCCCAAAAGGGGATATTGGAAGAGCAGCAACCTTAGGATTCTTTTTGTCAAAACATTTCCTAATTCTTTCTACCCTCAAGACTAGTCCTAATGCTTTTCTATTCTAATTCTTCAGACTTACTAGTAACTTAGAACTAAAGGTTACATAATTCCCCCCTCCTAGCTACATTAAAACGTTTTATTAATTGACCTCTTGAGTCCCCTATCATTATGTTCAGCACCAGCATCATCATGTAATAGTTATTGAGTACTTACTATGGACTGTATCATTTGTATTATTTCATCCTTGTAAATTCCTGGGGTCTCCCTAGTGGCTCAGGGGTTAAGTCTCAGCTCTATCACTGCTGAAGCCCAGAGTTCAATCCCCAGCCAAAGAGCTAACCCACATGGCACAGCAAACCTCTTCTGTTTTGTCCTCTGCTCCCCTTAGCAGTGCATTTCAGAAGACCCACCTATTCTGCTCCCCACTCTGTCGCTGGTGAATACTTTCAGCCCCCCACCTCTGGCCTATACCCCGGTTCTTCTATGCATAAATGAATAACAATCTTATACAAACTCTTTCTAAATTCCTATAAACAGTATTACTAGTTATTCCTATCCTGATTGGAGAAACTTAAACAAAAGTTAAGCATTTTGTCTAAAGTGACAGAGTAAGTGATCATGGAGGTTGTATATATACCAAGGAAGCTTAAATCTGGAACCTATTCTACTATTTATTGCTATCCACACACTCTTTGTGAGCTCCCATGAAATTTCCAGGATATTTAAGGTCACAAAAGAATAAGAATCATAAACAATTAGGTTTAGTGGTAAGGACCTGAATGTGGAAAGCTCACTCTAAGGACAGAAATGATAATGACATTCAATCTTGGTGATAAAGAAAAAGGTCCACTGAAAATACCTATGTCTACTTCTCTTGCTCTGCAATCTACACCATACCCCATGATATACTAGTCTGGTATACATCTATAGTCTTTATTCCTCCCTACCTACAAACTGTCACCCTCTCCAATTTATTCTACATTCCACTTCCAGAATGATCTTTCATAATTATAAGACAATTCAGTCCACTTTTTTTAAAAAATTGAAGAATAACTGTGTTAGTTTCAGGTGTATAACATTATGAAATATTTCTATATATTATGAAATGACATAAACATATAGGTATATAATTAACACCCTTTACTATAATTACATTTATTTTTCATTGTAATTAGAAATTATAAGGTCTATTCTTTGACTATTATCAAAAAGAGAGGAAACAAGTGTTGGTGAATGTGTGGCAAAAGGGGACCCTCTTACCCTGTTGGTGGGAATAAAAATCGATGCAGACATTATAGAAAAAAGAATGACAATTCCTGAAAAATTTTAAAAAACAAAAATTCTATATGGCCCCGGTTTTCTGGTATTTATCAGAAGAACATAGGATCACTAATTCAAAGAAATAGATGTACATATATCACCATTCATAACAGCATATTCACAATATCCAATAAATGGAAATAACCTAAGTGTCCACTCACAAATAGTTGAAGAAGATGTATATCCAATGGAATACTAATCAGCTATTTTAAAAAAGGAAATCCTGCCATCTGCAACAAAACAGATAGATGCTTCTGGGGATATGAGATTAAGTGAATTATGTCAGACAACGAAAGACACATACCACACAATTTCACTCATGTGTGAAAGACTAAGAAACAAAAGCAATGAACTAACAAAACAAAGCAAAAAAGCTCTTAGGTGCTAAAAACAAAATAGTGATCGTCAGAGGGAAGGTAGAAAGGGATGAAAGGGAACTTGTGTAAATAGAGTTAAAGGAATCAACTGTGTGTAGAAGGATGGAAACTGGATTTGTGGTGGTGAACAGAATGTAGCGTTGTTTATAATGGTGAGTACCTAACACCTACATGATATTACAAACCAAGCTCTACTCTCCTGGCAACTCTTCTTAAAAACATTTTTTTTTCAACCCTGGTGATCAACAGCATGACAGATGTCACAACAGATCACCCTCACATCCCTGGTGGCACAGGGGTTAAGCCTCAGAGCCATCAAACTGACCCACAAGTCTGGCTGACCTCTTTTGCTTTGGACCTCTCCTGCCTTGCCCGCTGCTCCCCTCAGCAGTGTATTTCAGTGGATCACCTATTCTGCTCCCAACTCTGTCTCTCATGCCCAACCCCCCCTACACACACATACACAAACACACACACACACACCTCTGGTCTGCACTCCAGTTCTTGGAGTAAATAAAATCTTTTTTTTTTCATTTTTTAAAAATTTATTTAATTATATTTGACATCAGTTGTATTCCCCAGAGAATGGAATATTATCCAGCAATCAAAAATGCCAAACTAGGGCCAATTATAGAAACATGGCTGGAGCTAGAAGGAATTATACTCAGTGAAACAAGTCAGAAGGCAAGAGAGAAATATCGGATGGCTTCACTATTAGGAGGAATGTGAAACAGCAACAACTACTACAACAACAAAGAAGAAGAAGAAGAAGCTCAAGGAAATAAAATCTTTAAAAAAAATCACATAAGTCCCTTGCGCTCTGGTGAAATGGTGGTGGAAAATCCATGGGAACTGCAACTGATGTCAAATATATATAAATAAAAAATAAAGAGGAAACAAAAAACCTCTTCTAAAAAATAATCAGTGGCTTCCCAGTGAATTTAGGATAAAAACTAAACTCTCCTCAGAGTCACAAATTCCTGCAAAATTTCTCCCCTGCACTCTCCATCCTCAAGAAACCCATTCTCCCCATTATTACCATGTTCTCTGAGTTTTATGTCAATACATTAAACATAAAACCCCTTCTCCAGCATAGGTCTTTGTGACTGCTACTCTCTGTCCCTGAGTTTTTCTTTGTCCAACAGCTTAAGCGTTTGACTTCTTATCCTTTACCACAACTTAACTCATAGAACACTTCTTTGATTGTTCTCTTTGAAGTACTCCTCTCAATTTATTTCTTTATAATAGTATTTTGGTTAAGTCTATAATCCATTTTCTGAAAACTGTAGTTTTGTTGCTTAGTTGTAAAAGCATGAATATGCCCTCTCATTGGAATTAAGCTTCATGCCAGGATTTCCTGACACACATTAGATACCAGTGCAGAAATCTGATTAGATAAATTTAAGTATCAATAAATGGCTGTCATGTTTCTTGGGTAACTGGGCCAGTAACTGAGATACAAAATACATTTGGAATAGCAAGCTTTGGCGAACAATACTGTTCAGTGAGGAAAGACTGCAAGTGAGATTCTGCACAGGGAAGGCAAGCTAGACACAGGAGTCTAAAACTCAGAGAAAAGTCTGGACAAGATAACACAGATTTAAAGTACAGTATAAAAAATAGGGAAAAGTAAACTATGGATGTGGGTCAGAAGGCCCAGGAAATTATGTAGAATGAAGGAAGCAGAAGATCAAGACACAATATGTAAGAAGAAAAAGGAAAAGATGAGGGGGAACAAAACTGAAACAATATCTTCAAAGAGGTCAGACAATTGCAGGGTGAGATTTTCCAGGAGAGTGAAAGGTTAGATAAAGGATCAAATTCTTAGTTTAATGAACAACAAATGTAAAGGGGAAATCAGATTTAGAGTCCCTTATGACCTTGGGAGAGTTGCAACCAAGATGATTAACACACCAAAGACAAAGTGTTTGCAACTCATAGGTTTACCTAGGGTTTGGAGTCAATAAAAAACTATTGTCTTGACTTTGAAAACCCCATGGCACAGAATGTATGACTAAACACATTATTCAGTATCTTTTCTATCAGCCTTACGAGTGAAATAGTTACACTTCTTTGTTGGGTTTTCCTAAAGAGGTAGTATTAAAGTCAGTTGAAAAAAATGGTCTATTCAAAATCGCAGAACACGTGTAGAAACTCATGATTATCAGTAGCAAAAGCTACCAGGTCGCTTTCAGAAAATGAATGCTGTGCCATATATACATTAAACAGAAGGAAATTTCAGAAGCACAGTGACAGCCAACAGCAGTTTGGCGCCCACCAGGGTATGGCAGGCAGTTCAAGATCACAGATGCTTCAACTTGCTCTAATCAGGGAGTTGTTCTTGTAAGAGCATTCACATTGGTAGCCAGTAGAGATGCACCCATGCACTAAATCTTGAACCTGAACTGGGTGGAAGTACCATTGAGTATTTAATTTATACCCTCTTCCCCCCACCCAAGTTCAAAGGCTATGATAAAATAACCCCCATTGAAAAGCCAAAAGCTGATCTCAAACACGGATGGAATAAAGCCCAGAAAAGCAACATATTAGCACTGGATTGGAACTCAAAACAGGGAAGAGATTTCTGAACTGCCCATTTTTTTTCTATGTATTCTGGATATTTTGACATAATTATTACACTCATTTGTCAAAAAGTGGTTAATTTCAGCAAGAGGACATTCCTATAAATATTATTGACATATATGAATGAAAGTTAGGCATTTCATATATCTGCTCTCATTTAAAAAATTCCATCTCCTTCTGCTGATAATTAGATTTGGCCCAGGACAGTGTTCCCTGGCACTCAACAAGCTGTTTATTAACACAAGTGTGTGTGCAGCAGACACAGTTTAAAAGGAGCTGCTTTTTCATCCTCCAGCCATTTACTGTGGAACACACTGGGATATCAAATTCTGGGTGGAAAGCTGAAAAAAAAAAAGACATGGTGGAGGAACCTGGGGAGAATTCTGGACTTCTGCCCTTTCATTTCCTGTATGTGGGAGGGAAGCAGAGGCAGCTCCTTGGAGAGACCCCTGAGGCAAAAGAGAGCGCAGGCTCTGTGGCTTCCACTTAGGCAGTGGAGGATGAGGTAGCAGGTACAGGTGAGGGCGCCCCGGCGGTCTCTATGGCAACACTGGAGGGGGTGGAGGTGCGAAAAACGCCTTCCACTTTCCAAGCCCCTCCTGGCCTCCCCCGACCTTGTGCAGGCAGTTGCTTGTCCTCCAACCACGCAGGCTCGCAGCTGGCCGCTCAGCGCTGGGGCTAGCCTCCCCCGAGTCCCCTGCTAACTGCACAGTTGCCTTGGCAACGGCTGGGGGAGGCAGGCCAAGGCCCTTTTCCCTCAGGCATTCCAGCCTGTGGAGACTGGGGTGTGAGGGCCTGGAAGGGATCTGCCGGCTCCTCCAGCTAGGCTGAGCCAGGTGGAGCACCCAGAGGAGCACACAGTGCAGGACAAGGGACCCCTGCCCTATCCCAGCAGAAGACAGAGTGGAGGCGACATTTAGCCATCTCCCCTCTCCATCTCCAGGCAATGTACCTGAAACAGCTCCTTTATCCTTGCCCCTCAGGAGCTAAAACAGGGAGGGGCAGTTACGCCCAGATTATGCAAGTCACCTTCTAAGATCAAAGAACCTGTGAGAGAAGCTTGTCCCACCCACAACATCCCATACAAGAAGCTAGGGCCCAGGCTGCTTCCAGGACAAACTTCAGTGGTTGTGCTCTAACTGACCCCTCAAAGTCAGGGCTCACTAGACCACATACTCCACCAGCCCCTTCTGGTCCACCTAGAGTTTTCTCCAAGGACTAGGACAAAGAGTCCTCTCCCTTTTGTCTGCCTTTCCCTGCCATTTGTAGAACAGAGGGTACAGAAAATCAACCATATGTGAGAAGGTGTGGGCCAAACCCCCACCATCAGGCCCCAGGTTTCTCTCTGGGCCAGCAGCTCCATTCCTTCAAATTTCCTGTGAGAGAGGGGCCATGAGGGATTTTCAGCAGTCAGTGTCCTGCCCCTCACCCCCCAAGTCAGGTAAACCATGTCCAGTGTGAGCACTCCCGATGGAAGACTCAAAATTGTGCACAGAAGTCGATTTTGCTCAGAGCCTAAAAGAACTTAAATCTTGTGTGTATTTACTGGAGCAAAGCGAGCACAGGTGGGGACATGTTTCATTTGGAAGCTAGGTCAATGGGGACTGTTTTCTTGCTTTCTAATGCTTCAAAAGGGGCTGAAAAATGCACACTATTGTTTAGAGGTAAACAAAAAGCCAAAGGAGCTAGTTTTCATTTGCAACTTGGAATTTTGAGAGCAGTTTTTCCTATTGTTCAAATAAAATTTAGAAAAGCTGTCTTCTTCTTGAGCAATATTTTAGTGCTACTGCAGACATTTCATAAAAAAGAAATTTACCTTCTAATTCACAAATTTGAAAAATCATAAACAAGCAATAAATTTTTACAAACTTTTATTAAGGAGCATGATGAATTAATGTATTGTTAAATAATCTGTTGGTTAACTACCTTTTACAACAAAGTGAATTTTTGCCTGGAAAAAATGCATGGGGAAACTAAGCCATTTTCCAAATAGAATTAGGTTTAAAAGTTTGCTTCAAAACTTTGAACTTCAAAAAGATAATAAATGTATGTCTATAATATAGTTTATATATAAGCATGTTTATATTATATTTAATGTAAAATATTACGTAGTAAGAAATCTGTAGGGCCTCCCTTGAGGTACATGGGGTTGAATGCTGACTGTGGGGCTTCTGCAGCCACAGCAGTGCAGTTCCATCCCCAGCAGGAGAGCTGGCCCACAAGGTGCAACAGACCTCTCCTGCCTTGCCCATTGCTCCCCTCAGTAGTGTACTTCAGTCTACCTGCCTGTTCTGCTCCCCATTCTGTCTCTGGTGAATCCTCTCACCCTCTGTGCCTCTGGCCTGTACCCCAGCTCTTATGTGAATAAATAAAATCTTAAAAGAAAAAAAGAAATCTGTAATACACAAACACATATATGGTAATTCATAAACTAAAACATAAAAGATCTTTCTGTTAGAATTTGAAGGTTAGATATGGTTCTTAAAATGTACCCTGAAGTGTTACCTGATTTTTAATTCAAGTCACTCCTAGTCACTTTTCACTGAAATACTGTTATATAAGGCAGCATTTCAAAGATGATTTTCTTAAAGAATTTCACTTTAAATTCTCAGAAACAGATGTGTCTATTTTATATAAAAATATGATATAGTGAGTAAGTAATAAAGACAATACTCTCATTCATCTTCCAAACTTTCAAATTATTTCTGTACTGACAGAAATCTCTCTCTTATCTTCCTAAGGATATTATCCATGCCCTCAAGTACCAACTCTGGGGTGTGTTTTGTTCACATTTATTCAAGTTAGATGTATATTTCACCTAAGAGACATAGCTGAAAGTCATAGAATATATATGGACTGATATTGAAATCTCACCCTTCCCCCACCTCCCCAAGGAGCTCTCCAAGGTATATGAGGATGGAATCTTGCTAGTGCAGACCAGAAGGAAGGTTAATTCAGGGGAAATTTGGAGATGACTTCTACATTGCATTCAGTATGTGCATATGGCATCTAAGCAGAACCAACTACAGAAGGAAAATCCACTTTCTAGTGTAAACCATTTCATCCAAGGAGCACATTAAAAAAATTAAAGTGAAATGAATAATTCTAAAACTTCAATAAGAAATTTTTTTTGCATGGTTTTAAACTACTGATTGTGTACTGAATTGCTTTCCCTGGCAATATGGCTATTATATAGTTGATTACAAGTCAAATAAAAAACTCAGCTATATAAGGACTCAAAAAAAGCAATTTATTTTAACCTAAGGTACATCACTGATGAATACCAAGTTGCAAGAAGAATAGAACACAATATTCAGTTTCAAAATCCCATTTGCTATCTTGTTTCCATCCTTCAGAAGGTCTTGTAACTTCTTATATAGAAGACATGGCATTTTCTAGCTTTCCACTCTTAAAAGTGGCATCCTTTATGTACCGCAGTTTCTTTATCCAGTAATTCATTGATGGGTATTTAGTTGATTGTATGAATTTGTTATGGTGAATAATATTGCTATAAACATAGGAGGTAAATATAAGCTCAGTGGAATACTACTCAGCTATTAAATAAATGAAGCCGTGATTTGTAACAATATTGAGGTGATCATGTGAAGTGAAATTAGTGGAAAAATGTCAGATAATTATCAGAGGTTTTAATCATTTGTAAAATATACCCAAGAAAACTGTCAGAACACAACAAAAAATCTTAAGTTGAAAAATAGGGTGGCTACTAGAGGAGAGGGTAGAAGACAAGAGGGTAGAGAGAAGAGGGTAGGAGTAAAATGACAGTGTAATGGCGACAGTGAAATGTGCGAAATTACATAGTTTTAAAAATAGATAGTAAATCAATTTGATTAAAAATCTGGTCTGATAACCACCTGCTCTAACCCTCCCTAATCTCTTGTAGTCTTTGCAAGAACTCCAGTAGAAATAACTTTGTTCCCCCTTGTATGGATGCACCTTTTGTATCAATTGAGGGCTTTTAATTTTTTTTTTAATTTTCTTATTAAGAACACCCTTCTGACTCTGACACAGCAACACATCATTCAAACAGGCATGAGGTGCTTATAAACATTTTGATTAAACCTTCTACTCTCGCATCATACCTACATTTTCATTGATCACTATTTTTTCTGTGTTTCTTTAGCTTAATGAACTATTTCATTAAGTCCATGGGCATTAAAAACAACATAGCTTATTTTAGCTATAGACTTCCAAAGGCATTCTTCAGGACACAGTGTTAGCTTTCTGATCATTTAATATTAGGATATACTAGTATTGAGGAAATTGGGGAAAGAGAAATATAAAAGGTACATTGAAAATTACTTTAAAGAAATACAATGTACTTAGTATGCAATTTTAATAGATATTTCTAGACAATAGAGACAGGTATTTGTCTCTTGCATTTCTTTTCAAGGAATCAATAAAAAGCAGGTGTTAATTAACTAATACATATATTCATTATGTGTATGAACTTCTACTACTAAAATCATATAGTTATAAAAACAATTGACAAATCAAAAAAAAATTAAAAGGGCATATCATTGAATTTAAAACACTAACCCAACCATAGATTACCTACTAAAAATGTATTCTATATGTAATGTCACAAATAGTTTATAGCAAAAAGGATGCAAAATGATATACCATGTCAGCACTGTGTAGATGGGTTGTCACTGGAATGCAAGGTTGGGTTAAGATCTGAAAATCAATGTTAATTTGGAAAATTAACAAATGAAAAACAGTATGCTCAATAACCCAGAAAATGCATTTGACAAAATGCATTCCTGATTAAAAACTCTATGGAAAGTAAAAATTGAGAGGAGCTTCCTTAACATGAGAAAGGGTGAAACTTTTGCTGCATTTTTACTTAATATAAATGTAAGTAAAATACATCTACTCACTATTAACCGAGACAACTAGTAGCTTGGTCCTGTGAATTCTTTAGCCTTGTCTCTCACAGATCTTCCCAACTCATTCTGCTCTCCAGATGTGCTATTCTTTTTTCAAATTTCTCTAGCTTCTTCGCTTTAGTGCCTGATATTTTTCTACTTCCCCCATCTATATATAAACCAACATGCTTATAGATCCTTCATAGAAACGCTAAGAGAGAATCATAGTTTTCTCTTTTATAAATTGTAGAGCTCGCCTTTATTTATTGGCAGCAGGTCTCTTCTTCCATGTTCAACTATCGTCTATCATCTGTCCTCTTATCTCCTCTCTGGCACTAGTCCCTCCGCTTTCCTGTTGTAAGGATCCTTGAGGATAGTTTGGACCCAACTGAAAATTCCAGGATAGACTTCCTATAAATATGTCTTCATCTTAATCAAATCTTCAGGACGTTTGTGGTATACGTCACAAAACCAGAGTAGTAGGGCACCAAAGGGTCACCTCTAATAAGGATAAGGGATTCAAGCTTCCCACAGTGCCGTGGGCACCCCCCCCCCCCCAAGCAGAGTGATCCCCTCCTCTAGGCCGGCTTCTCAGGGATGCGTGTTTTGTATAATCTTGTGCCAGCTTCTACCTTCAGGCTGTTTTTGAGCACTGATGCAGCACAGGGCTTGGAATACAGCTGAAAGAGTCACGAGCCTGGAGCTGTTCTTTTTTCTTTTCCAGTACAGAACCTTATGCTGGGATGTTTGCTCCAATTAACAGATACTTAAACTCTAGTTAGTAGAACTGTTCAATTGTTGTCTCAGTGTGAGCCTGGTGGGGTGGGGGAGTTGGCAGGCAAATTTTCTATCCACTCTCAGGCTCTATGTAGTAACCTCTTCTGTGAGGAGACACTGGTGATCGGACTTGGTTCTCCCCACCAGCTCCAGTTCTGGTTCCCGCTGTTCTATATCGGGCACTCGTGGCTCAAGTCAGTAATCATCACTCTGCACCCTGTTGCTATAACTCTCTGACAGCACACACTGCTCTGGGTGCTAATTCTGTGCACCCACTATACAGGGCACTGCCAGGTCTCCAAAGTATGGGACCCGAACTGACCACTGCAGGGGCATTCGTACAGCTGCCCTCCCTTTTCAGGGGTTATACTGCTCCATATTAACTGTGAATTTGGTTCAGTTAAACGTTTTTCTTAGCACTTTCTAACAGATCATTTCTCCTGCTATACACTGCCATTGTTTATCTTTCAGAGGTTACTGACTTTTTTCTGCTGCAATTTAGTTGCGAACTGATGGGAAAGGTGAGGCCAGCGTTTTTACTATGCTGCCATTTTGTCAGATTCTCCAAAATTTAATTTTTGGACAGTCATCACCATGTTTTCTATGGTAATTGTCTTTTTGGGTTGCGTAGCACAAATCCATTTTTCCTAACACATATACAATAGTTTTCTCTATTATGTTCACTTTATTATGAATTTTATTGTTTTTAACCTTCAGAAAATCATCTTATTTCTTTGGTCTACTTTAGTGATTCACTATAATATACAGAAGTATCAACAAATAATATGCAAATTTCACTAATATAATACCATGAAAGCACTTTAGCAATCTTGATCTGTTCCTGTTAACTGAGTGTTAACCAAGTCCAAGTGGCTTCATTCATAACACTTGTGTAATCAAGGATACAATAATCACGAGACACTGAGAAATAAATGAATGGTGTTTCTCATTTTTTCCTCCCTAAAATCCATTTGATTTCCAAAAAGAAAACTTTTAAAACATTTCGTGCCAATCCAAGTTATCAACTTCTAAACATAGTAAAAATCTTCAAGATTAATATTCTCCCCCAAAATTCATCATCATGTGCTATATAATCTCAGACACAAATCTGCCTATTCTTTCTCTTGCCATCCATAATACTATTGCACTAAGAATCCAGGCTCAATAGCTAAGTTCTCTTTCTCCCATATCTACTGCCATTACTAAAGCCATATTATCCTCCTAAAAACAAGATTATTTTCTGAATATTTATGCTTATACTACAACTGTCAATATGGGCTTACTTTAAGAGCTAATGTGATCCAAAGCTGCTTAATGACATAGTTGATACTTGAACCCTGCTACTATGTTCTGGTCCTTTTGTACAATCAGTGTTTAGAGATTAGTCTACGGCACTATGACTATGGCATCAAACTGATTCTTTAAGTCCAATTTCATGTCAAGTCTCTCTTTCCATCTCTCGTGAAACTACTGTAATACATCTTCCCTATCAAAACAACAATGTTCTCCACTATAAATTTTCTGCAATATGACCATAATCCATTTGTATACTTCTATCATGTTGATCTTAAGGTCATGTTCTATTTTGTCACTCTCCAATATAAGAACTTATCACCATTGGCCAACTAGATAAAACTTAAACTCTTAACATTCAAGAATGTTCTATAGTTAATATAGTATAAGGTAACAAAAATTGAACTAAGAATTAGGTGAGCAAACTTATCCATTATTGTGTTATCCTACCTCTAATCTCCTTTCTCTATAGAACGAATAAATCAAACATTTTAACTAGTTGTAAAATCACACACTATATAATACAATAGTATTATAATCACAAAATGGACCACAAAAGTGTTACATGCTTGTCTTTCAAATTGTAGTTTCCAGTGTATTCTCTGCTTTTGAGTCCAATGAAACTATTGCCATCTTACAGAAAAGAATTTTGCAAATACACCTATCAAAAATTTCCTCTTACCATTCTTCTTTGCATAAGATACTTTCATCCTTAACAAAATAATGTCCATTCATCATGTGTATATCATCCACAAAATGTTTCTTAACCAGAGTAATGACCTTAAATTGCCAAAGCACATGTATATTTTGCTTTTCTTGGAACTCTGCACACCTTTCTAAATATTACTATTAATTTTTCAGAAAATGCTTTAATTTCAGAGCAGTTTTATGTTCACAGAAAAATTAAATGGAAGGCATAGGTTTCCCATATATCCCCTGCCTGACTATACAAAATTTCACCCACTACCAACATCTCATACCAGAGTGGTAAATTCGTTACAACTGATAAAATTACACTGTCACACGAAGGGTCCAGAGTTTATTCACTCTTGTTATTTTATACCCTGTGGATTGGACAAATGCACAACACATATTCATCAGTATAAGATCACAGAGAGTTTTTCACTACTGTAAAGATTTTTCATGTTCCACCTACTTAAAACTCCTTACTTTCTAACTGCTAACAATCCTTTATTGTCTCCCTAGTTCAGCATTTTCTAAGGAATCGTATTGTTGAAATTACATATTACCTCGCCCTTTCAGATTGACATCCTTCACTTGGTAATGTGTATTTAAGTTTTCTCCACCTAATTTCTCTACAACACTAAATAATATTCCATTCCTTTCAAATATAGCAATTTATTCTTTCATCCACCTACTGAAGGATGACACCTTCGTTCCTTAAGAGTCTGTGATATTATGACCAAGTTGTCATAAATATCCTCGTGTACGTTTTTGCATGGACATATGTTTTTATCTAATTTGAGTAAATACCAAGGCACACAACTGCTGGATTTAGTGTAAGAATATATTTAGTTTTGTAAGAAGCTGCCAGACTGTCTTCCAAGGTGGTTGTACCATTTTTATTTTCATCAACAAGGAAGGAGAGTTCCTGTTGCTATATATCCTCACCAGTACTTGGGAATGACAATAGTTTGGAATATACTGACTAGTGGTAGTTATTCATTTTTTGTCATCCAATGAATGCCTTAAAATCATTATTAAATACTAAGATTATAGAAAAAATTGAAATTGAAAAGAACTATACCAATTGCTTGCAGGAAGGTAACTAAATTTGAATGCCAGAGTAAGTCATTATTGGAATTATAACATTGTATATTTGCAAATTATATATATACATTACATATTATACAATATACATACTTTATATAATATGTATATATGTAATGCAGTATATATTATACATTAATTATTACATATATATGCATTATAGTGTATTTTAAACATGTATGTATAAAAAGTGTGTGTACACTTTATATAAATTTTATATGTGGGTATATATCACATATATGTTACATATATACATATATTACATATATGCACATATAAAGTATATATACTATGATATATAATGTATATGTAGGTATATATGTCAGTGTAGTTACATACTTGTATTATTTGTTTGTAGACTATACTCTCTCAAGTAATGAAGTAGACTTGTGACCTCAAATAATTGTAATGTACTATTACTGGTTCTTTGTATAGACTGAAAGAGATTAAAGAGAAAATGAATGTATTTCCAATATATTAACGCCTAACCATGTCCTACCAAAACCTTGATTAATGGTGATCTGACTCTCAAAATCAAATAACTCAGCAATTTATTATTAATAAATTATTATAGGAAACATCAAGCAGTTTCTACTAATGATAAAGTTAGTAATTAACAGGACCCATATTTAAGTTTTTCCTCTATTTCAAGATCATATGCTCTTTAGTATATTTTCAGTTAAAGTTCCTCTAGTTTAGAAATAAAGTCTAAGGAGATTGAGGGTAAAACCTTTTAAAGAAAGTTCAAAATATTTATTTTATTTCCATTTCTCACTTGCAAAATATGTATGTTTAAATTTTGCTATGACTGTGACACACCTGAATCCAGAAGACTCAGATATTTGGAGTCAGAGGTGTATTTTAAGCCTTGTTTTGCTTGTTGTTATGGCCTCTTCAGGATTCTTATTCAAACTACATATAGGGCAATATTTTTTTAATTTAAAATTTAAATAGTAGGAAATATATATATGATCCAGTAAATTTAGAAAGTATTCAAATGAGGTTCAACAACTCTCTGTTTTGGCAGGAATTCAGATTTTTAAACAGCAGACTTCTGTCTGGAATTATCCTCTATATAAAGAGGCAAAATAGATTGATTGATATTCATTCACCGTAATTTATAAGAGCTGAGAATGCTTATCTCTTGATAAGAATGACTAGAGGCCATCTGTAACAGATCACATGAAAATAAAATCTTGGAATATAAATTGAAATAGTCTCTTAAAATGTAATACTACTGGAAAAATGATATGAATGATCATATACCTCCCATATGCTCTTATATAATTGTCAAAATAATTATAAGTTGATAAAATTCTATTGTTTATATAGTCAATATGGTTTTTAACGATTTATTTATTTATTTATGCATATAAGAACTGGGGTCAGGCCAGAGGTGTGGGAGGTGAGGAATCACCAGAGAGAGAGCCGGGAGCTGAACAGGCAGACTGACTGAAACACACTGCTGAAGGGAACAGTGGATGAGACAGGAGAGGTCTGTCACACCATGTGGGTCAGCTACCTGGCCTGGGATCAAACTCACGACTACAGTGGCTGCAGATAGCTTCACGGTGCTAAGGCTTAACCCCTTGTGCCACCAGGCAGGCCCATACATATTTACATGAATGAAAGTGTTGTTCTTTATATGAAGATAGAATTACCTAGATATTAAATGTGATACGCATGATATAAATTGTTGGTAAATTTATTAGCTTGTGGAGCACCACAGTCCTCTCTGTCTCCTGTGGTATATACTCAGAAACTGAGAGGACCAGGTCAAGGAAAGAGTCCAAAGAGAACATTAATATACCAAAATAGTGAACAAAATTTTCAGTCTGGGTAGTTTAAAATAGAAACAATATCTTTTAAAATATATATGTAACTGTTTTGATAGTGACTTATTTTACATTTTATTACAGTCACCTGAATACTTCTCACTCTAAAGAAGAATTCTGTATCATTCAGAATGGACGGTACAATATAGAAATTACTTTGCATTTTTGAAGCATTATAAATGGTATTTTATGCATAGGTCTGGCACAGAAAGCAAAATTGGTTCATATACAATTATAAAAATACAAAAACAAGTCCAAGACTCTATTGGGGCCCATGAGTCATAAGTATTCCATGTTATTTAAAAGTTACGGAGATTTTACTTAAAAACCATTTAGTAAGCTAAAATAGTGTATAATCATAGCAGAAAAACTCAACTTTAGCTGTTTCTTCTTTAAAATATGGTTATATAATCATGGCATAATTTCACAATGTCCTGTACATATGTGATAAAACAGGAAAATTCCATAAATATTTGAGTGTATCTCTACCAATTCTAGTTACGTTGTTTTAGAACATACTGTCAGTGACAAAATAGTCTCTGAATTCTGACTTGTGTAAATATTTGCAAAAGTGAGTTACATAATACTGAAGAAAAAATACACACATATTTTGGATTTACCTATGAGTATATATGTGGTATAAGATAAAATCTGATCATTGTATTTGTGAAAATAATTTTTATGTAATTAACAGAATAATCACCTTAAAATTACACAATTAGTCTTACGAGCATTTCGCAGAGGCAATACTGTTCCAGATTTTGTTCTTAGTCAAGAGTGTATTATCATGACTCAGGTACTTCCCATCGGTCCTTCTGCCATGTCAGCTAGATCTTTCTGATCCTTGAAAGATTACTTCAGAAGTCCCAGGTTTTATGCTATGGTGCCACACCCAATAGAGAAAGAATTTTCATCTCTTTACTTATGAAGGAATTATTTGGTCTCACAAAAGATTTTTCCCTAGGTTCCATTGACCAGACTAAGTCTATCTTCAAAAGCTCTGGCATCAAGGGTCACTGAGTGGGACTTCTCTGGTGACGCAAGGGGTTAAGCACTGCACTATGAAGCATCCGCAGCCACTGCAGTACGAGTTCAAACCCCAACCAGGAAGGTGACCCACATGGCGCAGCAGACCTCTCCTGCCTCACCCACTGCTCCCCTCAGCAGTGTGTTTCAGTCAGTCTGCCTGTTCTGCTCCCTGCTCTGTCTCTGGTGAATCCTCTCATACCTCCCCCCTCCCCTCATCTATGGCCTGTAACCCAGTTCTTGTATACATAATAAATCTTAAAAATAAAAAAAAAAGAAATGTATATGGATAATTTACCAGTACAATGGGAAGCCATCTGCCAGAGAGAAGGTTCAAGAGAGGAATAAAGACTGTGGGGATTACTTCTAAGCTGCTACTTCCCCATGTTTGTCAAATTTACTCTATATTGTTCAAAAATTCATCTACTTACATGTCCCTCCCACATTTTTTTTTCTTTTGCAGTTATTAATTCTTGTGAGGGAGCTGTTGCTTATTATTATGTGCTAAAACCTCATACGTACATATTTCTAACATAGTCAGAAGGCATGGTAGAGCTCTTAAATCTTGGCTAGACTATCAAGCATTCAAAATTTTTTGCTGGAATCTGCAAAAACAAAGTAGTCATAGGTTTGTTACTCTTCAAAATTTACTGTTTTAAATAAAAAAAGACTAAAGGAAAGCAGCTAAAAATGCTGTTTGCCTTTATATATTTATCTTATAAGTATGAAACAATGTAACCAATTTTGGCATCATTAAATATCTTTTTCAAATTTCAAAGAGCAAAAGTTGTTAGATATTTCCATTTTACCTTGTTTTCAAAGAGATACTATGTTACTTCTCTCACCTTCATAATTGTTGTATAATGGATAAGGTTATGGGTGACATTTTGCAGATAATTAATGTAGAAACTACTAACTTAAATGCAAATATCTTCTAAAGAGTAAAGATATTAACTTCCACCTAAAATTCAAACAGATTGAAAGTTTACAGTGAAAAAAGATTTCTAAATTGCCAGAATCTTGTAATCACAGCCTTGTGATAAATCATTTATAGATGAAATTGAAAAAGACACTTTAAGAAATTACGAACAGCTTTCATGAAACACTAAAGCATGACTGCACCATTTTCCTCAAATGTGCAATTTATGGATTTTATTATGACAAATGGCATCACCTGTATATGCTCTATTTACTCTTTCTCAAAATTGAAATTAATAAAAAGAATCTAAGAATGAATCACAAATAACAAAATTTATATTCCTCCATACTGAAACCCAAGCAGCTCGGAAAGAACAGAAATTGCAGATCTTGTTAATTCTATTAATACAAAAAAAAAACCAAGGAGTCCAAACTCAGTCCCTGTAAATTTTTGGTCTGTATCGATAGATGACAACCCTTTAAAATTATACCATATTTTCCTTTTTTAAAATGTTAATGTTCATAAAACAATAGTTTTCTCAAAAGAAATATGAAACATCTGTATACCTATGTGCTTTAAAATAAGCTTTGATGTCAACATTGCATTAAAGCCAAATATGCTAATTTTACAAATGGACATATGCATTTTATATTCTATTAGTAATGGTCAAAATTTGTGAGACCTTAATATATATTGTCTTGTCCAGAATTCTTTACTAGCAATGCTTCAATAAGGTCAATTATTGTGACATTGTTATCAAGTGTACATATAAATTAATCTTTTATTTAAAAAATAAAAATCCCTCTCCAGAATAAAAAGAAAGAACTTCTGTCCTTCCAAGTTAATTTCTGCTCAACTTTATCATTAAAAAGAAAACTATGATAGAACATGAAAGAAATAGCTCTATTTCTATCTTTTTTGAAAGATTTACTTATTTATGCACACAAGAGCTGGGGTACAGGTCAAAGGTACAGGGGTAGTGAGAGGATTCCCCAGAGATGGAGTGGGGAGCAGAACAAGAGGCTCTACTGAAATACACTGCTGAGAGGAGCAGCGGTAGGACAGGAGAAGTGTGCTGCACCTTGTGGGTCAGTCCCTGGCCAGGGATTGAACTTGTGCTGCAGTGGCTGTGGGCAGCTTCCTAATACTGTGACATAATTCCTTGCACTACCAGCGAGGCCCAAAATAGCTTTATTCTTAAAGACCCCAAAAAAGGCAACAAAAGTTTGTTTTCTAACAAAAAAAATAAAAAAGAAAGGTGCATGTATACCTTTTCTCTTAACTTCTTATGCTCAAAAAGATGGTAATTTAAAAAGAACAGAGTCCCTTGAGGACTGTCTATGCTACACTTATTGTTTCCCTCATATTCCTTGAGGACACAAGGAAACTTATTTATATTATTGTACATGGTTCCCTGAAAGCTTAAACACTGAAGGAGAGGGATGCTTAAGTATGAGCAAACATACTTTCCCTGGTAGAAATACTATGGATAGTCACCTACATTATACACTCCAGTGTTTCAATTAAAGCATGAAAATATCACAGTATGTTATATAAATTGATGATCAAGGTCATTTGAACTGGAAGCCACACCCATTCACAAAGTGGCTTTGGCCCACAACATGACTCAGTAAATAATAAAGTAAATGGCATGTCCTGAGAGTGAAGTTGTCATTACTGAGCTATCGTCTGTAGAACATGAATTTTGATCAGACATTCACCACAGGGACCAGAGCGCCCCTAAGCAAACATTCCTGAGGCGATTTCTTCACACTTTGTTAACTGTGAAACATAAGAATTTGAAGCAAGCTTCCAAGCCATAGAAAGACTATTTCGTATTTACCAAAGTAAGCAGGCAGGGACTTTCTCCTTGGAAGTTTACCTTATTTCCTATTAACTTTTTGTTTTCTCTGCATAGGAAGTCTTGCTGAAAGGTTCAAGAAACTAGATATATTCAGCAAATGAATATTTACTATAAATTGAATGATTATACTTTAGTGACATACGATATACAAACAATTTTATAACTCCCTAGATATTTCTGATAACACTCTAAGATGATTTTGCTAAATTGGTAGGGAGATAATTCAATGATTTTGGAGATGAATGTCTGCTGCACTATAGCCTCCTAAGTCTTAACAAGTAGATATAGCCAAAGTTTTAAGGCCTGCTTTTTTTCTATGAGAAGTGGCGATTTGTGCAGGTCATTACTATCATTTATGAAGAATTATGTGTAGATGGAGAAAAAGATATAAAAATATACTGACATAAAGTTATACAACAAGGAGCTTGATTAAGCAAATTTCACTGATACTCAGTATACTATTTCACTGCAATACCTTTAAAGAAAATGGAAAGGAACCTGAAAACTATCTTTTTCTGTTGTTTTTTTTTTTTTTTTGAGATATATTTATTTATGCAAACAAGAAGAGCTGGGGTGCAGGCCAGAGTTGCAGGAGGTGAGAGGATTCACCAGACAGAGTGGGGAGTAGAATATGCAGACTGACTGACACACACTGCTGAGGGCAGGAGCGGGCGAGGCAGGAGAGGTCTGCTGTGCCATGTGGGTCCCCTCCCTGGTTGGAGGCAGGAATCTAACTCGGTGCTACAGTGGCTGTGGTTTGCTCCATAATGCATTGCTTCACCCACTGCGCCACCAGGAAGGCCCCTGTTGTTTGTATTTTTAAAATGATTAAAAAATGACCTTTCAGAACTGAATAGATTCATAGAATATATCTTGTTCTATTCATTTGAGTTCAGGTAGGTAAGCATAAAAAGAGAGGCAAATCACTTGACTTTGTCAATAATAAGCACACATGTATGGACTGACAATATTCTGAAAAGAACAGAGACAGAAGTTTTTTCTCAACCTTTACTTACTGCTTGCTTCAAGCCAGGGGCTACACAATTATGGAGAAAGTCTTAAACTCTGCCTGTTCCATGAAAGTAAGTTCACGGAATGACAAGCTTTAATTAAATATACACATTAACACATGTATTATCATAAAATGAAATAAGTGTTGAGAAGGAATGCTAATGAGACAAAAACCTATCTTTAGGTTTTAGAAGGGCATTTCCTGAGATGAAACTTGAAGAACATATTACAGTAGTTGACCAGGCAAAAGGGGTTATGGGAGTGTAAATTCCTGATTGAGAAAACAACATAAGCAAATGTCTTTCTCTCTCGGGGTGGGGGGGGTGGTTAGGGAGGAGAGTACCATGAATGTAAGGATATGAACAAAAATAAAAATGAACAATACATGAAGTGATAACATTAACAATAGAAACCACCTATTCTGAAATGAGAGAAAATGGATCAAAAAGAATTAGCAGAACTTCAATATTTGTTGGGTAGAGGAAAACATAATACTTGCCACCTCAAAATATGTCTTTGGCAAAAGGTTGATTTCATCTGAGGACCTCAGAACTCTGAGTGGAAGTTTCCTTTTAAAAAGGCATTCACGGGCCTCCCTGGTGGCGCAGTGGGTTAAGCAACGCACTATGAAGCAAACCTCAGCCACTGCAGCACGAGTTCGATCCCTGCTGCCGGCCAGGGAGGGGACCCACATGGCGTGGCAGACCTCTCCTGCCTTGCCCGCTGCTCCCCTCAGCAGTGTACTTCTGTTGATCTGCCTGTTCTGCTCCCCACTCTCTGTGGTGAATCCTCTAACCCCCCACACCTCTGGCCTGTACCCCAGTGTTTGTATACATAAATAAGTAAATCTTTAAAAAAAATAAAAAAGACATTCACATTCAAACTAGTCTCTATGAGGACATCTCCCCCATGGTATGGGGAAGACAGCATCTCCTTATCTCTCTTCAATGGAGAAGGCAGAACTTTAATCTGCATACCTATGTTTACTGTATTTTCCCTTATAAACTCCCTAACTGACTTTCCCTTTTTTCTACTCTCCAACCTCCCTTGTCTTAGCCAAGCTGGTCAAGAGGGGACCTGGAACCAACGATATGGAAAGTTACTCAGTTTTGTTGGGTTTATCCCAAGAATACAGGAACTAAGTGTGCATGTTATAATTAAACTTCTGTGCGACTTATCTCTTTTCAATTGGTCTGATGCTAGTCTGGTTATTTACCAGCATAGAATATACTTATTTTATATCTGGAAGTTTGTACTTTTAACTTCCCTTCCCCCCTTCTCACCCCCACTTGTGGTAAGCACCAATCTGTCTTCTGCACTCATGATTTGGGGTCTTTTGCTTGTTCAGATACCACATATAAATGTGAACATAATTTTGTGTGTGTATGACTTATTTCACTTAGCATAATGCATCAAGGTCCATTGTTAACTGTCACAAATGGCACTTTTCCTTCTCTTAACAGTTGATGAATAGTCCATTTTTTAAACAAATCATTCTTGATGGATGCTTAGGCTGCTCATAACTTGGCTATTATAAAATAATATTGCAATGTTCAACATTGGAAACTACTTAGTAATAAAATGATATAAGTTATTGATATACACAACTTAGACAAATCTCCATGGTTTATACTGAGTGGGGAGAAAAGCCAACCCCAAAAGGTTACAGATTATATGATTCCATTTTGAAGTTACAAATTTCAGAAATGTGCTATAAATCAGAGCTTGCCAGGGGCAAGGAGTGGTGAAGGAATGAAGCAGGCAGGAGAGGGGTGAGTGTAGTTATAAAAGGGAAGTTTAGTAATTCTTGAGGTTTTAGGACTATTTTGTATCTTGAGTATGGTATAGATAAACAAACCCACCCATATAATGAAATTACATAGAACTTAATACACACACATAGATGAGTACAAGTAAAACTGGATAAATCCAAGTAAAATGGGTGTTTTGCACCAATATATCATCCTGGATGCAACATTATAATATAGTTTTGCAAAATGTTAACCATTGGTGGGAAGTAAATGCAAGGTATTACAAAGGATCTCTCTGTGATATGTCTTACAATGTACATGAGTTGACAGTTATCTCAGTGATAATTTCAATATAAAAAAAAGCAGGGGGGATTTAGAGTACCGGAGCAGTCTCTCCCTCCTTCTCTCCCTCACTCCTTCCTTCCCCGCTTTCTCTCTCAAACACACACACACACACACACGCACACACACACACACCCTTACTGCCTTTAAATCAACATAACTACCAGAACTAGCACTGCTCCACCTAGTGAAGACAAATGTTATGTCAAAGATGATAAAGAGGAAAATAAAAGGGACATTGGTCCCTTCTGACAGCAAGACTCTGCCATCATCAGCTACAGACCTTTATCCTCTTTTTCTTCAAATGAGGAACATAAATTTCTTCAACTACTTGTTTGAAAAATGAATATAATGTAGCTAGTACTGAAAAGACAGCATAAGAAACTATATATCTCTCCTCATTATGCCTTACCTCATCTTATACCACCCTATATAGTGTTGACTCAGCACTATACAAACTATTCAGCAAAACACTGGGAACTATTTATCCCTTACAATAGTTCTCAACAGGAGAAAAAAGATGGTGGCAGAGTGAAGACGCTGGACTCATTGTGTCCAGATACACATAACAGTGGATACCAAAAAAAAAAAAAAAAAAAAGCCAGAAAACGGACTGTCAGCTTACATACAGGAAGCATCAGCCCGACGGAAAGCAATTTTCTACTCTTCTT